>BHFT01019355.1:0-91228 GCA_004320025.1 Laticauda laticaudata
CCTATGTGAATATGATGAATATCTTAGAAGTGAAGTGGTATTGGTCTGTAAGTCCACAGAGTGAGGGAGGGCAGGCGGAGAGGAGTAAGGCGAATTTATGTGACGGGGAGTGCAAGATAGATCAGCTGTTCCCAGGTGGGATCTGTTTGGTCTTCCTGAAAGGTTTTCGTGTTTATGTTTCGGTGGTTTTTTGGTTGAGTGTCAAGTGTGTGATCTTTGCATTTTTTTTTGGAGAGCGCCGTTGGCTGTCGAATACTTCTTCAGGTCAGTTGCATTAGTTCAGTGTCTTTATACTATGTCCCCGTTATTCTGCCAGGAGTTTGCGTTGCTGGGTAATTATGTGTTTGTGTGCCGCGCGTGCCCGGAATGTGGTTCGTGTGCTGGGTGGTGGTGGGGTGTTACAGGGGGGCGCTTTGAGATAGACGCCCTGGTTTTGGTGTGTAGGTGTTTTTCTTTTGGGTATGGTGTGGGTATGGCTGTCCATTGTGGCAGTGCCTCTGTGTTTTGTGTGGAAGGATTAGTAAACAGAGTCTAGGGATGATGGGTAGTTGTGTTGTTTATGTTTGTTTCCATGTGGACTTCGATTTTCGGGGTGTGTGTTGTTTTAGTGGGATGTGTTTAATGAACTGGTAGTTTAGGTGTTTTCTGTTGTCGATGGGGGGCCGAAATAGTCGACCGAATGGGGTGTCACAGGTCGATGTAATCGGGCTGTTGAGAAAGAAAGTTGAATATGGGGTGTTGCGTGGGTGGGTGGCATTAGCCGGGCGTCGTGCGGATTGTCAAAAATATCGCTGTATTGAGACTTGATGAAAACTAGGTGTTAAGGGGCAATGGACGGGTGGGACGGGATGGGTGAATGAGAATGCGCGTAATCGAAGGAGGGACATGCCTTCGCAATTGCTAAGATGGCTTCTATGTTGTACCACGGTTAGTGTTTGATGGAATGTGGTGTTGGTTAGGGCGCGAAGCTGGTTCTGGTAGTTCCAGAGGGTCTTAGCTGGTTGGTTTATTTTGATAAATGATTGTCAAGGAGTTTTTTTTAGATGCTGGGACTATAGGAAAGCTAGAGTGGATATGTAGGAAATCACAGTCGAGTCGAGATAAATCTAGACATGTTTTGTCTAAATGCAAGAATCTTGCTTTTTTCCACGGTGTGGGTAGATAGCTTTTGATCAAGATTTTGCTAAGGTAGAATGTAGTGGGAGTTTTCGCGGTGACCATATGTAAGCGTGGGTTGTGTCAGAGGCGGGAGTGGCGTAGTGTTGTTGCGAAGGCTCTTTGTTAGCTATAGGGGGATTTTGGTACTGCGTGGCTCCTCGAGGAGCTTGATCTGATGGGTCCTGGAGGTAGGGGAGGTGTGCCTTCGTTTGGGGGTAATTTTTAGGGGGAAGGGCTAGCCGAGCATGGGCCAAGTATAGGGTATATGTTATGGGGGACTAATGTAGGAAAGAGTAATGTTTTCTCTTACGTGGGATAGAATGTCGGTTCGTTGTGGATTTCTGGCGTTTTTCTTTGCGGCTTAATGTGGTGCTGTGTGTTAGTGATCGTATTCAGATGCTGTGGTCCAGGTAAGGTTCATTGGATGGGAGTTGTTATCTACTAGAGTCTTGGTTGATGTTGGGGTCTGTTGTTTATTAAAGGTACAGTTATTGTATGGTGTGTGAGGAGAGGGATCTATGGGGGTGGAGGGGTTGGGACCCGGTGTCTGGTCACTTTGATTAGTCATCTAGGGACGTTGGTCCGGAGTCGGTTCGCGAGAGGTCAGTGTCGTTAACTGACTGGAGGGTGGTAAGGCAGGATTTCCTTTGTTCGTGCTGGGGGAGTATAATTATCGGCTAGGGTGTGGTTGCTCCACGGGTGGGTAGTCAGATATAGTTAATTGAGGCAAAAAGGGGGAGTTTTGGGTAGTGGAAATAGACGTATGACGGTAGGTAAATGGCTTGTTTTTTGCAGAAAGTTAAAATTTAGGTCTGGTGGGGGGAGTTTGGCGGGGAGTTGTAGCATGAGAAGATCGTGGATGGAACTCATAAAGAGTTCTTATTCTGGTGCACTCAGTCTGTATTTAATTTGTTAGGGTCGAGTAGAAGGAGCATCTATGTGATGTCCTTACTTGCACATATGTCGTGATTGTTGGGATTGGTGGTTTTGGGTGTGCTTGCATAAATTGGAAACTGCTTTTGGAAAGGTACATCTGTTTTGCTGGGGCTGGTTTTGTTGAGTTCTCTGTTGGAAGCGTTGTGAGACATGGTGTTTCAGGTGTTGTGGTGGGTTGGTTGGGGAAGGAGGGAGTAAGAGACAGGGAGAGCTAGGGGGGAGAAGGGAGTAAGTGTTCTTGTCGTTAAATAGTCCGTATTTTTGTTCTGCTAGATTTTTGAAAGTAGGTGTGGTGTTTCACAGTTTTTTGGTAAAAAAGTGGTTTCAGTGTGGTTGTCAAGCTGTCCAAAGTTTGTAGAGTTGTTTTAATAGAGGAGTAGTTAATCTGCAGTAGTAGAGAGGGGGGTGGATATGGTTGCTAACTGGAAGAAGGAGCAAGATTGCAAACAGAGGTGTTTTAAGGGGTGCTAGCGAAAATCGTATTGTTTCTGATGCTAACATTGGCAAATCTTATTAAACGCTTGGTGGGAAAGGGTTCCATTTCTTGGATTTAAAGGCGTTATCTCTGTTTCTTGGGTTGATTGCAGTGGAATAAGTAACAGGTTTGGGGTTAAGCTGCCGGTGAGGAAGGGGGTATGGTTATGAATATGAAGAGTTATGAAGCAGAGTGGGTGTTTGGAGACAAGGGTGAGAGAATGAGGGGAGGGAAATAGACGTTGTGTTGTTGGTCTGGCAGGTCTAGGATAGGAGATTGTTGGCAGGGTCACGATAGTGGTTCCTTCGGGGCGGGTCTCATTGTCCTCCAGCTCGGCAGGCTTCTCATGGTCGAGGATTCCAACCTCGTGGCTATATGCCCGCCCGATCCGGGTGGTCGTGATAAGCGAGTGTGGGGGGTGTGGTGAGTACAGATCGCGCACAAACCAGAACTAAAGGCTAAAGGGAGGTTATCATCGTTTGCACTTTGGGTGATTTGGGCCCCATTGATGCGGAAAAGGAATCTAAACAATGGTTTCCTAACACCATCCTAAACATAGACTAAACATGGCAGCGCACGAAAATCGTAAGTTCACCATGAAACGGAACGGATGAAGATTACGCAAATCGTAGACTAGACGATTATACCTAGATGTAGACGTTGAAGAATGCTAGACAAAGAAACCCAGAATGAGGACCGGTAGAGAGGTTAGAGAGTAGGCGGGTTGCTGGGTGGAGCGACACTTTGGAAGACTAATACAAAGATAAGGACGACAGTGGTGCCTATAGGGGTGGTGGTACTGTGGTGGGCGAGTATGAGGGGGTGTGCGTCAACGGCGCCAGAGTCACCACCAGCACAGGGTAGTAATTTCGCGCATGGCGGGAAGAACACTAATTTATACAGGAACCGAGGCCGCTGTGGCGAAGTGAGAGGGAGCCAAGTATAGAAAACTTCGGAACTATCACCGCTGGACTGTAAGATGGTAGTGGACAGCCATGATCGAGCGTTCCGCCAGTGCGGGGGCTTCGGAACATACGATCAATCTGTTGACTCCACAAAAAGCACATGGGCCAGGACATGGAGACGGATCGTAGAACGCAAACATAGTGAGGGTGACCTAGGGGATAGATCGTGGCTTGGTCTTGGCCCACGCAAAGAGGGTTACTCGACAGATATAGAATCAGTTAGAAGATAGCGTTACAGCTAGACGTGGGGCTGCAGTCAATCGAAGACTGGGCGCCGATTTCAAACAGTAATCAAAGATAGGCATAGGGCAGGGCATCTCTGGAGAAACCAAAGCACATAGAATTGGAAGACCCTGGGCAAAGATACCGGAGAGAGGCATATGGAGCTGGAATATTTTTCCTCTGGGGTACATTCATCGGACTCCGGTGCCCGGATACATTGTCGGGACCAATTAGAAGGATATGCCTAGAGTGTGCCTGGCATGAATGTGCAGCAGAACCGCAGGTAAAAATAATGAAGCTGGGAAACACAGGCCATCCGCAGCATAGGTCATCCAGTCACATAATGAGTAAAAACAGGTTGACAAAGCAAGGGATCCGGGAAGATGGGAGGACTTTCAAGCAGTGGCGATCTAGGGACCATTACGAGGTTCGCGCTTAGCAGTCATACTATTAGGAAAAAAAGCCCAAACAACAGAATCATCAGGAGGAAAACACTGGAGATGGAAAAAAGGATCTGGGAAAATGCATGGATAGAAGAGAATGATCCAGGCGATCTGGTCAGTTCATTATAGGTTGGACCCTGCACGTACAATAGAAAGGATATCGCGATAGGAGGGGGGGAGGAGAGAGGACTACAAAACAGGAACGACACATAGAGCATACAAATCGATGACATCATCAGGCTCGCGTGAATCGGGCGTCCGTCCAAGTTCAAGACATGTGTGGGGAGGGATCAGACGGCGACCCCAGAGGCACGCAGATGTGAAACCTAGCTTCTAATGGATTGAGATAGCAATTCCATTGTCCTTTCGCACGGACGTGCGCAAGCTGAGAAACTGGAAAAGGCGCTCGCGAACTAGGGGAATAAAGGAGGTTGCCGTAGCGGCGTAAATCGAAGAGGCCTAGTAGACTAAAGAGGAGAAGAAAAGCCACAGGAAAGATGCGGATCCGAATCGAAAGGAACAGCTGCCGGTGCCAGATAAGAACTAAAAACAGGGAGACTCAGAATGGCTTATACGAAATCAAAATAGACCGAGCCTCGAATTATTGAAAGCGCAGAAGCATGTGAGCGCCACAGTCATGACATACAGCGTAATCCCGTGAAAAGTCTTAAAGAACCAAATAATATATATATATAGGGGAGTTTGTATATATAGGGGGATAGATGTATAATATAGAGTTGATTATATAGTATATGTGGGGTAAGGTGGGTGTGTGGTGTGATGTGGGTGTTGTTAAGATAGGACTTCGCGCGGTACTGTGTACCAATGTGTGCTGGGTTTTAAGGTTGCGCTTCGGCGTATTTATTCCGCAGTGTGCAAAGTGAGGTGGGGTAGGTGCAGGGTGAAGTTTGTGATGAGGGAGGAGCATGACGTTATTGCAGCGGAAATGCGTCCATCTGCGGCAGCAGAGAAAAGAAATCAGGGCATAACGGTGCTGTATGCATGGTGGGGTCTGCAATGAGGGATGGGGCGAAACAGAATGGGAGAGTGACGGTTAAGGGATTTCTAATATTTGAGGCTGGGCCTTATTCTGATTGGCTTGGAAGGATTTTTGGTTGGTTGTTGCTACGGATGGATTGGAGTTTGGATGGTGAATTGATTGGTGTTCTGGGTTTTTTTTCGTTCTTGTTTGTGTCGTGGCGTTTGGATTTGGGGGGCTGGTAAACATCTGTGGTGTGGTTTTGGAGGCTTTAGCTAGAAGCCGTGTGGTTCTGTCATGGTTGGGAGTGATTTGGCTTGCGGGTATCCGCATGGCTGTGGGAGGTATCGCAAAAGGAGGGGGATAGCTCCAGAGGTTTCAGGTAGGATACTCAGGTGGGTGCCTGGTTGGCACAGAGGGAGGGTAGGGGTGTGTCGAAGGTTGCATAGAGGGAGAGGAGGAGTATGGTTTGTGCTGCCAGGTGTTTTGCACTGCTTTTTGTGTTGTGGAGATCTTTTCTATTTGAGAGTGCATGGCTTTCAAAAGTGATTTGATCAGTCTGGCTGTGCGATGATTCAGATCTCCTTCATATCTCATCAGGCTTTGCCAGGTCCCTTTTTTCAATGTTAAAATGTGTTTCTTATTTTCTTAAATCAAAATTGTTCGTATTTATATATATATAGGGTGTAGTATTATATATATGTTTTTTAGCTCTCGGGCGGGTAGCTTACATTTGTGGCTGGTTTAGCTTCCTCTCCGGACCTGTATTATTCCGCAGCGTCATTGTTGGTAGTTTCTGGTTTAAGTGGTCGAGAACACTGTCCAATACCGTGTGATGACCTCTTCAGAATACAGGAAGCCGTGATGATGGCAGATGAGATTCTGCTGAAACGTTGCTACAACTTTAAAAGCACTACAATGACGTGGGATAATACCCACTTAAACCACTTAAAGTTTTTCCACCCATATTGACATTTTGGCTGTAATTAAGTACTTCTCTCAAAGAAACAAAATCAGCTCAAGATAATCTTTTATCACAATACTGCACCCTAATGCGAGAACCCTCATAAAATGCAACACCAAGGAAAAAAATTACGTATCTTAGATCAACATATCCTGCAGGGTAAAAAAACAACCTTCCTCTCTGGACATTTTATACATCCCTAGGGCAGGAACACCTCAATTTATACAGACAACATGCTTCATGATCAACGTCCACTGTTACTATAAATATTACTGCTCTTAGTATTCTGACTTTGTAGCTTACCTTTCAGTTCAATAATTTATTTTATGAGATTACCCTAGATGGTGTACAAAAATTAAAACCAGAACTCCCTTAATATAAATAATAAAATGAAGTCTTTTTATCAAATCAGGAGTTTTTTTTAGTATCCAGTGGGGTAGGCCAAGGCTCTATCTTAGTACCAGTACTCTTCAATATCTTCATCAAAGATTTAGAGGAGAGGGTACAAGGGAAGCTCATTAAATTTGCAGATGACACCAAGCTGGTAGGAATAGTTAACACTTCAGAAGTTAGACTCAAGAAACAGAAGTCTCTTGGCAAACCTGAACAGTGGTCCTATCTAACAACAGGAAATTCAATGGTTTCTTGACAGGACAATTAATCATTGGAACAACTTGCCTCCAGAAGTTGTGAATGCTCCAACACTGGAGACTTTAAAGAAGAGATTGAACAACTATTTGTCTGAAATGGTGTAATTTTCTATGTGAGCAGAGGACTGGGCTACAAGACCTTCAAAATCCCTTCCAGCTTTGTTATTCTGTTTTTGTTGTTGTTATTATTATTATTATTATTATTATTAAAAAGCATTTTATATCACATTCCATGATTGAACCATCATCCCACCTCAATTTCTATAGCAGGGCTTGCTTAACCTCTCAGCTAAAAATGCTTGTGGAATATGATTATATGCTCTCAGACATCCAACATCAATTAAGACTATTTTGTTTATTATGTAGAAGAGCTTCTGGTGATTAATTGCTTATTTGAAAATCAGATATATCCAACTAATTTCCAAAATAAGCACAGTTTTCACTCCATTCTTAAGATTGCCCAGTGTTATGATTGGGTATTCGCACTAATTGCATGTTACATTACATCCTTACATTACATCCTTACTAGCTAAAATTATGGTGACCTGGGATGCTTGAATGAAGGCTTTCCCCTGTCTGTCCTTCTTGATCTTTTCTGCAGGGTTTTGAAGGAAAATCTAGGGAGTAAGGCAGGCAGATCTGAATCATGAAAGGCACAATGGAAAATGCCAGCAACATCAGAGGAAATAATTGAAGTGGAACACTTGTGAACAAATGAGCTGCAGTTTATAACTTTATATTACGTTATTGCTTAGAAATGCTGGAGGAGGGACCACATTTACTGGACATAAGTGTTGACTGCTGAAATCTGGTATGCAACTCCCTAGATCTTTTCAAATGAATGAGAAGTAGAACGGTGCCAAAAAAAAACCCCTCTGCTTAAAGAATATATTTGCTTCTATTTTCCCTTTCATGTGAGAACAGTATTCCTATAAAATGTATTTTTATAGCTCTGGGTGCAAGTGATTCCAAAAGGTTAAAAGTATGTAATTCTATATATGATGGTTTATATAGAGCTTGTTTTTATGTCCTTTTATAGGCTTCATGCAGTGACTCAGTGGCTAAGATGCTGAGCTTGTCGTTCAGAAAGATTGGCAGTTTGGCGGTTCAAATCCCGAGTGCCACATAATGGGGTGAGCTCCTGTTACTTGTCCCAGCTTCTGCCAACCTAGCAGTTTGAAAGCATGTAAAAATTTAAGTAGAAAAATAGGGACCACTTAGGCGGGAAGGTAACAGCATTCTGTGAGCCTTCAGTGTTTCGTCATGCTGGCCACATGACCACGGAGATGTCTTCAGGAGATGTCTTCAGGCAGCACTGACTCTTCAGCTTTGTAACGGAGATGAGCATTGCCCATTAGAGCCGGAAATGACTAGCACGTATGTGCAAGGGGAATCTTTACCTACCTATAGGCTTCATGAATGTCCATGCTCTGCATTTACCTCTTACTTCCTACCTGCTCTGATGCGGACAATAGTATATTGGCCTGCAAGGTAATGAGAGCCTAATTTGCATAAATAATGTGAGTTTACTGAGAGCAAAATTGTACTTTGGCATAATGGCCATAATGTACTCAACCTGTTCAGTTCTTATCATTAGTAGAGAATTATGTAAGAATTATGTAAGTATGACTAGCCACACCTTTTGTATAATACTAAAAAGGATGATGTAAAAGATTTGATTGATTCAAGCCATGATAAGCAGTGGAAATCAATGTATTTGGGTGTGTTTGGTAATGAACATACCATATGAAAGATTGAGATTTATAATGCAAACATAATGATCTGACTTTGGGGTTTCTTAGTTAATACCTCAGTGGAAACAAAGGTGTTGTGAGTGAAATTCCTAAAGGTGCTTTTTCAAAAAGCAGCCAGACTTTTGCCCCCCTTGAAGATGTTTTGCTCTTCATCCAAGAAGCTTCTTTGGTTCTGACTGAATGGTGGATCTTCTTGGATGAGAAGTGAAACATCTTCAAGGAAAAATGAAGTCCAGTTGCCTTTTTGAAAAAAAGCACCTTTGGAACAACCATGACTAAGAATCTTCATAGACATATGAGTGAAAGTATTACATTTTTTTATTTATTTTTATTTATTTGTCAATTGCTTACAAGATAATAGGTATAAGTAAAAACATAGTTATGAATACATGGATGTATAAGTGTTATTAGACTGTTGTCAGTACATAGAAATCTATTAGATGATGATAGATACATGTTCTTATATGATGATAATAGAAAGACCAGAAATGAGTCTGAGGAAACATTGTGTAATATTAAGAATCAATCCAATCTAGGAGGAAAAATATTTGTTCGATGAGATTATGAACAGATGGGAAGAATGCAGGTGGTTATTTTATAAATACTTCAGCCATAAGGATGATTGATTCTGTTAGAAGGACTGTCTTCTTGAATTTTTTTTTTTAACAGAAAACTTGGGAACTGTTGCCCTTGTTTGCTGAGATTAGTGGATACTCTCATTAAATAAGAGTGTTGTAAGTACTAGGCCTGGTAACCCAAGAGGGAGACTTACTGATCCATAGAAGTACTAATTGATGCCACCCATTCTGTGCCAGAACCATTGTTAAACTAATAAAACCTTGTTTTATAGTCATCTTCTGCCCTTTGAAACCTCTTTCTTGAAAGTGAAGAAAATATTCCTCAGAAATGAACATCTTTTTTATTTTGCTAGGCATATGAATTGTACTTACATTTTCAGAGTTGTGGAACTTCATAACTGATTTGCCTCTGTATCTCTATGTCCACTAAATCAAGAAGACATGAAGATTCAATAAATCCTTAACACCTGCCCTACCCAATAAAACAAGTCAAAAGTCTTGTGAACAGACTTTACTGATACATGAGACCAAAATCACCTGAACCAGTCTTCATAAATTTAGTAAACTAACACCAGAAAGAATATTTATACTAAGAGCTTCAAACAGACATGTCTTATTGATGATTCTTTCCTTCCTTTTCATGGAAACAAGGATAAACTAGAAAACCAAATCTTAATTGCATTCACTGGAGCCGTGGTGGTACAGTGGTCAGAATATAGTACTGCAGGCCAATTCTGCTGAGTACCAGTTGCCAGCAATTTGACAGTTTGACTCTCACTGGCTCAAGGTTGACTCAGCTTTCCATCTTTCCGAGTTTGATAACCGAGGACCCACATTGTTGGGGGCAATATGCTGACTCTGTAAACTGCTTAAGAGGGCTGTAAAGCACTGTAAAGTGGTATATAAGCCTATATAGTGTTGTTGCTATTCTAGAGAGAGAGGGGGGAGGGAGGGACAGAGGGAGGGAGGGAGGGAGGGAGGGAGGGAGAGAGAGAGAGAGAGAGAGGGAGAGAGAGAGAGAGAGAGATCAAACAGTGACCAATTTCTGGATGAATAGGAATGGAATTAAATAGCTCTCAAAATATTTCCAGCATTGCCCTCTCAGAAGGGGACAGAGATTTGGATTTCCTCTTGTTTCAAACCCACATAGTGTGTCCATTAATGATGGGTGTTTGCTTGTTTTTGTCTTCCACATTCCTGCTTGTTTGCTCAGAAAAGTCTCCCAAGTTAGGCTGAAATTGTCAAGCCATAAATTGAGTCTGACATCCTTGGCTTGTTATCCAGTGCTCTAAGTCTTCCTTTCTGCCCCTGAGGTGAGGGTTTTGTTTTTTTTTTCCTGGGAAGCAAATTCCATTCAAAAAAAANTTTTTTTTTTTTTTTTTGTGGGGATCATTGAACGCTGAACTTTTTAAAAAAGGATGTGGGATTTTTAATCTAATTTGTTTACATCCCTGCAATGAAGTTAAGCCAACACAAAAAAAATGATAATAAAACTACAAGTACAAAGGCTGCTATATAAAGCAGTGCATAAAAGTTTATGAATTCTTTTGACTTTTCAATATTTCTGCATAAATATGACTTAAAACATAATCTGTTCTCTATTAAAGTCCTAAAACTAGATAAACAACACTCCAATTAAACAGCAGGTCCAAACCACGATGGTGACAATTGTGGTAGCAATATCTCATGATCAGGAGGAAAAGCTACAAATATCTTCTAAGTGGCTTCATTGGACTTAGGATTTAGCAAGTTACATAAATCACAGAAGGAAGGAGATGCCTTTTATTCAGGCATATAAACATCTTAGCTTATAGCTAAGCTTTCTCAGAAGAAATCTGGACACTGTAATAATCTAAAATCTTTGGGGTCTATTTGGGAAAAAGACCAGAAAACTCCCTAATACATCAGTGTGGGAGTATTTGCAAGCTGATATTCACCTCATATACTTGATGATCTCCATGTTGATGAAGAATGAATTTTTTTAATGTCTCCTATTCCTTACAGACCTACACAGCATTTCCCACAAGTGCTATGTTGCCAAATCCTTCCACGATTTATGCTCAAAAGGAAAAGAACTGTTTTTATCTTAAATTTGGATGGAGAAGGGAAAACATTCCTCAGTAGCCAAGGAAGTGCAATAAATAAAGCTGATATCCCCAAACAAAGAAAACAAAAGGCCGTTCTTTGAAGCCCTAATTAAAAATTAGTTTTTAGGCATAAGTAACCAGTGTGCTCCACCAGTACTGGGTTCGCTGAGTCTTCCAGCCAACATGACTGCTGGTGTAAAAAAAATTATTAACCCTAAAAATGTTCTCCACATATGTTGAAGTTTAATTCCCAAAAATTCTAGCCATAAGGTGTTGTTGAAAAGATTATAAGAGTAGAAATCCAACATATCTGAAGAATGCTAGGTTGGGGATACAGCACCTCTTCAGTCATAAATTGGTAAGAAGTATCCTTTGTAAACTAGGGATTTCAAATAGCTTATGTTATCTACATAGATTTCAGCACCTGCCACGTCTGAGTTTATCTCAGAGATGAATGGTTGAACAATCCCCAGATTCCACACCCCGAATGCAGGATTCTCTTTGTCTGAAATGCAAGTTAGAATCTGCCATAAAATCTCACAGACCTGTTTTCGGGAAAGCAGTATAGACAAGACAGATTATATATTAGCAACTGAATTCTCAAAGTTTTCATTTATGTCCCAGTATGCCTGTGAAATGTCAGCCAGTAACAATACCCTTACACGTTGGCTGGAATTAGATCTCAGTGACATCTGAAGAACCACAGATTTCTCCATTTTGCTATAAGGGAGAAGAACTAAGCAACCTTGATATGCCAACAAAATAAGGTTTTCTCTAGGATCTGTCTCTCTGTGTTTTATTTTTCCCTTCCTGGAGTCAGGTGGGGAGGGAGTTGAATAAAGAAGGAGGGATGAGCAAGACTTTGCTGATTCTGTGGTGGTTTCAGATACCCCCTTTCCCCCCAGAAAAAACCCAATGGCTTCAATGATATTTAATCTGGGTTCTCCAGCATAATGGAGTGAATGGTGCCATCATCCAATCAACTTCATAACCAGTGAGATTTGAATTTAGGCTTCACCTAGGCTTCTGCCTCAAGAAATAACAGCAGTCACCTAATTTCAACTGATCTCAGAAATTAAGCAGAGTTGGCGTGGTCAATTCCTGGATGGTAGACCACCAGAAAATCCATACATTTCATGTGAGAACAGTATTCCCATAAAATGTAATTCTACAGCTTTTCCTGCAGGTGATTTCAAAAGATTAAGTGTATTTAATTCTAATTAATTAATTAATTCTACAGAGAGGAATGGTGGCCTAGAGGTAAAGATGTTTACTTCTCATTCAGAAGATTGAGAATCCTAGACAGTGACAGATGTTTCTCTATAGAGTGAAAAGAGAAATATCTGCTGTAAACTCTGCATAGGTATCGGGAAGGATATCTGGATAATAAACACTCAGCTCCATTCAGTCAGCCTGACTCCACCCCAATAAAAGGGATTACAGGGTCATAAAAAGAAAAAAAATGTATGTTTAAAAATGTACACATGCTTATAGATGCCAATCATCTTAAATAACAGGGACAGTTACTGATCTTTGGAAATACTAAATGAAGCTAGTCATTCTGAGTCAGAATCAACCTTCGATAAAACCTGGGTTTGTTTTGTAATCATTTCCTGCCTTTTAAAACCTCTTTCTTGAGACTGAAGAAATCCTGTCAAAGTTATAATAAATAGCAACAGCCCTATTTTTATTATAAGGTTATACTAAATAGAATCTTATAAGTCTGGAGATATTTCTCCCCTCCTATCTTTTTGGTATCTAGAAAACTAGGAGTGTCTCATTTGAAACATTTGCCTTGCTTCCTGCCCCCCACCCCCCACTTAACCTGGGTCATATGAGACAATTACTTAGATTGTGGAGCTTCCTCCTGTCTTCCAAAGTCATTCCAATATACTATCACAGACAGCCTTGAAATATCAACAGCAACTCCATCTTACTTAGGTTGAAGTTTCTTCTAATGTCTCCCATCCAGACCCTGATAGACACTAAACACTTGGAAAGGATATCAGTGACATCTCCTTCATAGCCCAGGGTAGTGATGCTCATTTGGTATCTCTCCCAGTGGCTTCATATATGTTTTAAGAAATAGGAGAGATAAGCATCCCATACAGGTATAGTGCTGCAATGGTTAAAATGCAGTACTGCATGCTACTTCTGTTGACTGCCGACTGTCAGCAGTTCGGCAGTTCAGGTTTTACCAGCTCAAGGTTGACTCAGCCTTCCATCCTTCCGAGGTTGGTAAAATGAAGCATCAAGTGTCAGGGTTCCAAGTAATACAACAAAATTCTGAGACAGGTAGATTCCTCAAAGAATAGTTTTATTGGATATATCATATTGGTACAGTTCTGGTGAAAACCAACTCAGAAGGTTCCCACAGTTTTCAACTAATTAAATGTTTTTCCCCTTCCCCAAACAATTACATGGTCCAATGAAGGTGCCATCTCCTTGCCTGATAATGGTCAAGTCAGCTGCAAGTTGACACCAGGTTGTTGAGGGAAATATGCTGAATCTATAAAATTTAGAGCAGGATATAAACCACTGTGAAGCTGTATATAAGTCTAAGTGCTATTGCTACATCAAAGGCTGAGCTTTCCTTCCCCCATTGAAACTGCCCATCGAGGAAGGAGTAGAACCACTGTAAAGCAATTCCTCCTGTTCCTATCTTCCTTAGACAAGTCAATAAGGTACCAAGGTTGATAGTATCAAAAGTAACTGAGAAGAAAGGCTATAGGGGGATCCACCACTGCTATCTAAGTCTTGAGTTAGGGCATCCAAGACAATAATCAGTGCTGTCATTATTCTATATCTATCTCTGAATTTAGAGCTCAAAGGATCTCAATGAAAACCCAATACCCAGCTGGATAGATCTTTGTCACATTCACTAAGCCACTGAAATTACTGAAATGTAATACACAGAAGATCTCCTTCTCATCTAGTACCAAATCAGGGTGGTCTTATTGCAAAGAGATCTGGCTCTTGTGGCAATGGCATCAGCAGTCTAACTACCTGGTCCCCAGGATGATGAAGAATAGCCTACTAGATGCCCTGCATGCACAACTAACCAATTTCTCAGCTCAAGTGTCATTCAAAATGGCAAAATATTGTCAGTTATTGTCACCATAATGTCATGGTGATGCAGTGGTTAGAATGCAGTATTGCAGGCTAACTCACAGCTCATTGCTAGGAGTTTGATCCTAACTCAAGGTTGACTCAGCTTTCCATCTTTCCGAGGTCGGTAAAATGAAGACTCAGATTGTTGGGGGCAATATGTTGCCCTGTAAACTGCTTAAAGAGGCTGTAAAGCACTATGAAGTGGTATATAAGTCTAGTGCTATTAGTATTATGATTATCTTTGTATCGTCACCTATAATACAGAATATAAGGAATATCAAACGGCTCAATAGGTAATTGTACTTCATCATCCATCTGTCATCAGATTTGGGAAGGCTACTCTAATGGACTGTACTTTTACAGATCTCAGCAGATATATCCATTTTTAACATCTCAGAAATTTCTATTTTTTACCTATTCCAGTATTCACTCCTCATATGTTTAACTTTCAATAGGTTGCTGCAAAAAATAAACTTAGTATACCTATCCTTTTTATGGCTCATCAGATTGTTCATAAAACCATTAGGAAGTGCATTAAAAGCTATTGTAGGAAATGATATTTCTTCCCATGGTTTGATTGTATTCTATTTAGATCCATTTTAAATATGAAAATGGCACTTCAAGGCCAGAAGGATCTGATAAGCATTAATGGATTCAGGAGATCTGCTGCTGCTTGTGCCAGAAAAGCTACTCTTATGCTTGTAGAATCCAACCACTTCAGTCACTAGGAGTTAAAGCTATGGTATAAGAGAATTTTATCATGCACTCAAAGATTGTGCCTAAACATTAATGTATTATTGGATGAATAGAAATGCAATAAAGTTTTGCCCCTGAGAGGTACAGTATTGGGGTAGATTTTTAATCTTGTTACTCCACAGAAATATAGCTAAATCTAATACCATCCAGCAACTAAACTAATATGGGGAAATTCCTTTCATTTCTGGGAAAGACCAGGCAGTTGTGGACAAATTCACTGCTGGAATCATTTTCTTTTTGCCTTCTCCATAATCTTTTATATGCAAGCATTAACTGTTACCTGAATACACTATTGATATGTGAGATGTTAAGTTGGGGCTGAGTGAAGAGGCAGGACTCTCAGCTAGTGACAAGCAGCTCTTTATTTGGTAAACTGGTACAAAGAAGTGAGTTGATTGTTCTGGCAGCTCCCTCTTTTAACTAATGAGGTTCCTCTAATTTCCCACTGGTAGAGTGGACCAATGATTTTAAATTATGATTTTTCCCATCTTTCCATCAGAAAGATGGACTGGAGGGAAACCTTTGTTCCTTGGTTTCCCTCCTTATTAGCATGTTCAACATGAGGGATGGGAACCACTGCTTTCTGGCAGCTTCCAAAATCGTTTGATTCCCTCTCTCTTGTTTTGGAAGGCAAAGGTTTTAGGGGGTGGATGGGGAAGGAACCTTAAGGGAGACCTCTGAAGGCTGAGTAAACAAACCTGGTAAACACCTTGGAAGGCTATCTGAAGATTGACATCTAGGAATTTAACCACATAACAACACTAATTATACAACTGTTCAGGCATAACTTGCCAATTGCATACTGTCATTGGATAGACTTATTTGTAACTGCTGATAACCACTAACAGAGCAATTATGATTTTGAGATATACCTTTCAAGGACTAATGCCCTTCAACTTAAGCACAGGTTGAATGACTACAGAGTAAATAATAAATGTCCAAAGGGAAATTTAGAGGATGGGTCTGTGCATTCCAACCATATCTTGGTGATATGAATCTTATTCATTTCATTTGGACTTTCTTCCAAGCTGTGAGTAGGAGATTTAAAAGTGTGGCTCTATTTTTGTGAAGAACAGAAAGTTAAAATAGAAGGCATGTGTAAAAGAAATTGGAGGAAATTTGAGCAGCTATCTTTCAGTTCCAGTTCTATGGACTGAAATAGGAGAGGTACATAGATGAAAAGTCTACACTTTGCAAGGGGTCCAAGCAGTCAGAGGAAATTGTCCTTGTTTGAATATAAAGCTAAATCATAATAAAATGCAGGGAAAGCACCATGTAGAAATGTAGAAATAGAAATGAATATCGATATAAATGAGCCCCAAAATACATAGCCATTCTCCCTGTTGTTCTTCTTATCTCACCTGTCCCACCAAGATGCATCCACCTCCCATTTCAGTGCATCTAACTTCTCAGTGGATTAAGATCACTCCTACTTCTCTTTATCTCAATTCAGTGCCCATCATCTTGACAGGATACAAGAGATTTACTTCTAAGAGAGAACCGGTGTGGGTGATGGTGAAGGTATTGGACTAGATTTGGGGGACCCTAGTCCACCCTTAATCAAGTTGACTTGATCGTCACTCTCACCTCTGCCCACTTTATCTTGTTAGGTTGTTGATGGGCAGGTGGGCAGACAAAGTTGGTGGAAGGTTACATACAATAAATTCCTGAAATAAGGGGTTGATAAAAGTCTAATACAGTATATGTAGGATGTACAATATAAATTTAGTAAGCAAGCAAACAACTGGTGATGAGTCTTCCCATGTACTTCTCCATTTCAATGGTACTCTTGAGAACCCACTAAACAGCTGGTTGGCAAGCTGCCTGGTTCAAATCTGTACTCAGGAAGATGGAAAAAGTACAGGCAATGGCATTATTATCTCCTGACTGAAACTGTATAGCAAACAGCTCACCAAAGAGCTATTTGACAGGCTTGCCAGGAAATACATTGTGCTTTGAGGCTCTTCTTGTATATATGGCCTTCTGCTGCAACATTTTTGTTTTGTGGAAAGCAGAGATGGGGTAAGGAGCTTGCAAGGAGCACTGGGATATTATCAACTAAGGAGGCTGCACAAGTGCTCTAAAGGTGATTCTACATTTAATTTTAATTTATAATGAATGCTTAAATCAGACACCAGTCAAAGCTTTGGTTTTAATCTTGTTGGGTCTTTTTGCTTATACGCATCTAGCTTGCTTGGTAAGCTTATGGTTTGGTGTATTTTAGAGTAAAGAGTCAGGGTGGTGCAGTGGTTAGAATGCAGTATTGCAGGCTGACTCCGCTCACTGACAGGAGTTCAGTTCTGAGTGACTCAAGATTAACTCAGCCTTCCATCCTTCCAAGATCAGTAAAACGAGGAGCCAGATTGTTGGGAACAATGTGCTGACTCTGTAAACCACTTAGAGAGGACTGTAAAGTACTGTGAAGCAGTATATAAATTTAAGTGCTGTTGCTGTTGTTATTTTGAATGCCTAGAATTCAATAGCCAAGTTAAGCCCATGTCACACTGAACCAACGGATGCAAAAAGGATGTAAAACGGACAAAAAAGCTTGCCATCCGTTGGAAAACGCGATGTACTCACTGCCTCCGTTTTGCTTCCTCTCTATCCGTCTAGCATCCATTTATTGATGTTTCATCCGCTCCAAAAGTTTTGGGCTGCCCAAAACTTTTGCGCAGAAAATGTATCCAGTTCATCCGTTCTGCATCCATTCCGCATCTGCTCTGCATCCGCCCTGCGTCCTCCTCGCGTCCGTGTTATCCGCTCTAGTTATGCAAATTTTTGCCCCTTTTGAGAGCGGATAACAACGGATGGAACATTTTGCTCGTCCGCTGTGTCCTTTTTGCATCCGTTGGGCAGTGTGACATGGGCTTTAAGGATATTATATGAATGTAGCTTTCTTGAAGACTTGGCAGAGAAAATTCTGGGTAGGAATTCAAGAAGAAAAGCCCATAAAAAACATTAATGATGTGTTGGATCTGTTGTTGGAGTTGTTTTTTCACTGTTACCCTATAGAACAGGGGTATCAAATATGTGTCGTCACGGTGGCGTCATGTGACATATCTGGATTTCCCTGCCCCCGCCTTTGCTAAACTAGTTGAGGGCTTAGCCACCATATGACACATCCAGCCTGCAGGCCATGACTTTGACAGCACTGCTATAGAGTAATGCACTATTTTCACACACATACTCACACATACAAATAAGTAAATATACACACAGTGTACATCCTATATATATTTGGGCCAATCTCTCTCTCTCTCTCTCAGCCCCAAATATCTTGAGTTATTTATAAAATTAATAAAGGTAGAATAATAAATAAATAAGATAATCTCCCCTCCCCAGCTGTTCTAAACAATATGAAATCTTTAGTCCAACATGCATAAAACACTGGGAAAACAACACTGTTGTTTTAATAGTAATTCATTCAGAGATTATCTTCATGCTAGAGCTCCGTTTGCGAGGACTATAAGCTTTTGCACAAAAACCCCACCCTGCCTCCTACAGTAGTTGCTTTTCCAAGAGTCATTTGTGTGAGAGACAAGTATAAGGAGTCTGGTATGCTGAGGTCAGTGCTGGATTTCTTGGTATGAAACAGTGATGCTGATAGAGCCTGAAGTTCCAACTTGTTTCCATAGAAAAAGCAAATCTCCTGAGCTTTCCTTTATGTCAACACTTGAGTTTTCCACTGGGGACTATGAAACACATAAGGTGTCAGCACAGTATACTTGATAAAAGAGGTGTTAGCACGTGCTGCTCAAGCTAACCATATCTCATAAGCCCTCATCCAGAAACATTAGAGATGCCAATTTTTCACTGGCCTGCCACCTGTCAGCTCATATTGTTGGATGGCAGCTTTCATCATCCCCAGCAATGGTGGGATTCAAAATTTTTTGCTACCAGTTCTGTGTGGTTTGGTGGGTGTGGCAGGGGAAGGAGACTGTAAAATCTCCAGTCAGAGGTGGCATTTGCTGGTTCTCTAAACTACTCAAAATGTTCACTACTGGTTCTCCAGAACTGGTCAGAACCTGCTGAATACCACCTCTGATCCCCAGCTATTAAGTCCAGTCAGAATTGTTGGTCTGGATGAGTTGTAATTCAGCTACATCTAAAAAGTGCCAAAGACAAACACCCTCTACTTCCAAATTATCCAGAAAGCGTGGTAAACTCTACCCACTATACACAGCTGTCTTATACCTGGAAAGAATGCAAGGAGGTAGGGGAGGTGGAACTAATGTCCTTACTACTGTATATCTCTCCCCCACCCCCAATATATATAATAATTATGCTGAAGAGTATCATATTAACTCTTGTATGGTTTTCCCATGTTGCATACAGTCTTTAGGTATGATCTAAGAATTTCTTAAAAGAAGTATTAGAATGAAAGACCAAGGGGAAAATGTCTGAGGAGTGTAAATTATTGTGATTGATCAAATGATTGATATGATGTTCCATTTAGTACAGATTAGAAATTGATACCTCGTTTTGTTTAATGGGGGCCAAACTTCAGATAACACAAGGCTATCACGTGCATATTGTCTGTGCGGCTGTGCTTGTGTTTTTTTTTCATGTTTTTTCATTTTCATGTGTGCAAAATGGAAGACAGGAAGATTCCATCAAAGGTCAAAATAACAGTAACAACACCTAATGCTACCACTAATAGCATTAGGCATATGTTTTCCATTGAACATGCCAGGAATTATATCCAGACAAGTGGGTTGGTTTACACAGAAAATTTCTTCAAATTAGGATCTGTAGGAAAAAAAAGTTCTGACTGAATCATGGATTTTTTTTTCTTAATTGTTTGCTCTGTTAATTGCAGTAAATTGTGGTACCCTCAATTTAAGAATCCAGGTTCTCTATTATTACAATACTTTTATTAGTCCGATGCAAAATTCACAAGATAACATTCAAGCTTCCAAGTTCTGAGTCAATAAAAGAAAAGGAAGGACAGACAAGAGAATCAGCTGATGAAACCATGAAATCCTCATTTAGTTTTCGAACCAGAAGGCAAAGTGTATTGCGAACTTAGAAAGAAGATGGTTGCTTTGTCAAGACTGAAGGCAAAGTTTTCAAGTTCAGCATAATTCTTGATGACTTAATGGTCACCTGCCTTGGCAGAGTTACAGTTTGGAATTTGCCTTCTGGGTGGTAGTCCTAGGATATTCTGGTAATTTCCTATCCAAATACTGATCAGGCCTGGCCTCACTTAACTTTCAGACCTTGATAAGATTGGCCAGATGCTGTGAAAAGGGGGAAGGGCAGCAAATGGAAGAAGTTGGGTCCCGTTGCAAGAGGACTACATCACACACAAGCCATCTGTTCAACCATCAGTCTATTTAAACAAGTTAGACTTTACACGCACACTTTTTTTTCTCCCTCCTACACCCACAAAGTGGGAGCAATTTGCAGAAATAGGAAGTACTCAGCTCAATCTAAATATTGAAATGTTTAAGATTCTCTAAAGAAAGAAATGGATAGCTTGAAAAAAGTGTTAATAAGAAATATAAATATTAAGTAATTAATAGGAATACAAATATGTATATATTTAGTTAACATTGCTACTCTGCTGCAATTAATTGAAAAAAACCCTTTCTGCAGCTTACATAGAGTTAATGTTGCAATTAAAACTTCTGTGGCACAATCTATCAATCTGACAATCATAAGTTAAAACAGGGGTGTCAAACTCTCATCATCATGGCAGGGTCATGTGACATATCAGGACTTCCTCTCCCTTTGCCAAACCGAGCATGGGCATGGCCAGCATGTGACATATCCGGCCCATGAGCTGGAAGTTTGACAGCTCTGTTCTAGTGCCATGGGAAGCAGTTCTAAGGGATGAAATGAGGAACAGAACAAACAAGACAAAGATTGAAGATGTTTTCTTCTAGCTCTGTCATGTTCTTTCTTTCCATACTTTGCCTTTACTGCTGCTGGCACTGCCCTCCCAGTTCCAAACAATGGAGCTCAGGGGTCATAGTCTGATGCACAGTTCTCTGTCATTATTCACTATTGGAAAACCTATGGGAGTAATGTGTGACCTTTGGCACAAAAGCTGACGTCAGTCACACTGAAGTCCTGGTGAAATTCCACAGGAAGCAAGTGAAGACGCCAGTTATGGATGATTTCCGCAGAATAATAATGTCTGAGCTCAATGGGCCTTTCTTTTTGGCAAACAGGCAAAGGATGTTAATGACCACATCTTTATATAGCCTTTGTTTCAATGAGAAGCTAGCCTTATGCATTTTTACTGGCAAATAAACTGCATGAAGTTGAAATAGGCATGCTCATTATAAGTAATGGAGTTTGCCTAGAATCTCTTACTATGCCAGAGTTTTGTTGTTGGCTGAGAATTTAGAAAAGCTGCACTTGAAACTTTTCAGGTTCAAGAGATTGCAGCAGACAGGAAAGTGGTTGCAGGAGGGAGAAAGAATAGCTTGAAACTAACGAAAATTGTATCCATCTAGGCAGGATAGTATCAAAGATTCTTGAATGTTGTTTATAGATTGCAGTGTGCTTCATACTTAATTATGCTTTTTAAAATTTATTTTTATCTATATATTTATTAAATTTGCTCCCTACCCATCTCGCTTCTCTTACATAGGCAGGAATGGTTCTTGATCCCAAAGGAATGGTGAAAGGAAAAGAAAAACATGATGCGATATATTGTTTCTTCTAAACTCGGACACAAACTCTCTTCATCCCTTATCATTGCACAAAATGAGGCACTTTCTCAAGGGTTGTTGTCATAGCCTCTTTGCTGTTCCTCTTGAGTTCCATGGCTGTTCACTACTAGAGTTCCCTCATCAAAACCAGGCATGTGTCTCAAGTTGCTTGGAGGACCTGATTTCATCTCTCTTTTCTTCTTTAATTTCTTCTTTGCCTCTGTCAATATTTAAGGATAATTTCTGGAAAGCAAATCATGAGGAGAAGGTACATCTAGAAGTTTTTCTCTGGATTTTATAATCTCTGAGGTGGGAAGCCAAAGTTTAGAAAAGTTCTCCACTAAAACTAGTTGCAAATTCTATTGAACTCTCAAGTGAAAGTTTTGCACTTGCTTTTTCAGGAAATATAAGAATACACCAAAGGTTGGCTTGCAAGCATTATTCTTCAGCTTCATGGTATTTTTCAAAGAGATCTGCCTAGTTATTACTGATTTACAGAAAAGGGATGCATGGGAAAGAGAAAACAAGTAAGTCCTTTAAGGGCAGAATATGTGCAATCAATGTGATAACAGCTTTGTCTGGTGCTTTCTGTTGTACAATATTCTTCAGCTTGGATTCCTGCAATAAAGATTAATTTAGCTTAGCTTAGTTTACTTTATTGTCATTGCACCTCTTACAACAAAATCAAACACCATCTTCAGTGCACATCATGACCATGACCATGAAAATAAACACAAACGCACATCCTTCACCTTTACCCTTCACACATTGAACTGGAAACCCCTGACACCACACCAACACTGCACAATATGACAGAATTCAAAACAGCTGCTGCCCTGGAATAGAAGCTGTTTTTCAGTCTATTTGTCCTTATTTTTATTATTCTGTACAGTCTGCCAGATGATAATAGTTCAAAAAAAGGGTTCCCAGGATGAGATGAATCTTTGAGAATGTTTTGAACTTTCTTGAGACAGCAGGAGCTATAAAACTGTTCCAAAGAGGGAAGAGGGCAACCAAGGGTCTTCTTGGCAATGACAGTAACCCTCTGGAGTGCTTTCCTATCTGCCACTGTGCAATAGGCAAACCATATAGAAGTTTATATAGTCATATAGACATTTTACTTTGAAAGCTGTCATATTATCTCAGACAGTTTCGGATCCAATTCTTGTTAAAAAGCAGGAAGGGCAGGATAACCTCCTATTGAAAATTCAGGATCAGAAAATTTTATTGATAGTAACTGTGAATACATGAGACCAGCATACACACTTACCTACAGATGCACAACATACAGTATATTCAGCCATAAATTAAATGCTGAGGACTGAAAGAGTGATAGTTCAAAATCTGTGAAGAGCTGGAGAAAAACAAATGATAAAGCCAGACCAGGAGTTTGTAACAAACTGGCTTGAACCCAGGTTCATTTCGGTGGACCTCAGTGCTGCTACTGGACTAGGAAGAATGTCCCATTTCTACTGCAAAAAAGGAGGACATGAAATGATGAGCTAACTGCCTACTGCTCTCCAACATTCACATATATTTCCCAGGATCCATGTTTATGTACAGCAGTGAGTGGTGTGTGAAAAAGAAAGAGGGGTGAGGGAAGTGATGCTTTGAGGGAAATAATGGGGAGGTGGTTTTGAAAATATAACAACCCCCCCCCCCCCNATAACCCCCCCCCCCCCCGTGAATTGTGAAGGTGAAATGATCACATATCAGCAACTTTACAAAATAGCACTTTTTCTAATAGCTCTGAACATGGATATATGTTGCTACCACTATTGGGTTGGGAAGAGACCCAGGAACAGGATCTGAACTTCTCTGGGGTAAAGAAGGAAGCAGCAGCAGCATTCACAGTATGTGTGTGATGTCAAGCTCTGCAAGATGTGTATTGCTATGGTATTGCTATCAAAGGTTCACCTTTTGATACATGTGTTGATATTTTATGCCTGACAAAAGGAATGAGGCCTCAGACATTATGCTATGTATTACATATTAGCATACTCATAATACTCTGGTCAAACACAACCAATGCATGGAAGGTACTGGTGAAGGTCAACATCGAAGGCCAACAATGCGAGATGGAGGTGGACTCTGGCTCATACCTATCTATGGTATCATGGAACACAATTAAGAAACTGATACCAAACTTACGCAGAACGGAATTAGAGAGCCAAACACTGACCCTGAAAGACTACCAAGGGAACAGGATTCCCGTAGTCGGACTTGGACATTTCCAAGTAAAATTCAAGAAACACATAAAAATTCTGCCTTTAACCATCGTAGACCAGAATTGCCCAAGCTTACTGGGACTCAAATGGTCCAACCCCTGGGAATTGGAGTGACCGGAATCACAGCGTCACCACAACAGACTGGAGAAGAGCCTAATGAGGGATTCCAGGACGTGTTCGATGGGAAACTAGGCAAGTACCGTGGGTCCCCATATCATTTAATTGAATCCGACAATAGCCCCATATCAGGTTAAAGGCAAGGTGGAGTCCCTTTTCGCATTAATACCGAAGATCGATGAGGAATTAAATAAACTCATCACACAGGGGGTATTGGAACCAATAGACACGCAAAGTGGGAAACCCCAATTGTAACCCCAATTAAGGCCAAGATGGGTCGTGAGAATCTGCGGAGACTACAAGGCCACCATAAACCATTCACTACAACAAAAGCGCATACCCTTCCGGTAGTGCAACATCTGTTACATTCGTTGGGGGAACAAAGTCTTTGCAAAGCTTGACCTTACACAAGCATAAAACAATTGCCAGTTGACGCCAGAAACATTGGAGGCACAAACGTCCGACTCAATGAGGGGCATTCAGATGCACCAGACTGCAATTTGGAGTCAGCGTGGCCCCAGGGGTGTTCCAAGAGCCTGATGGACGGGTTGTACAAGGGATAAAAGGGGTAGTTCCATACTTCAATGACGTGCTGGTATCAGCCACTGACAAGAACCAACTGGGAAGCCGCCTCAGAGAAGTATTGCAAGGATACCAAAAAGGCGGGACCAAGGTTAAAAAAGAGAAATGTCAGCTAGCCACCTCAAAAGTCCGAATTCCTGGGTATCTAATAAATAAAGATGGCATCCCCCCACAGAGCAGAAAATCAAAGTGATAAAAGAAGCTCCCAGCCGACAAAAACAAACAGATTTTACCAAGCGTTTTTTTGGGACTCATCAATTTTATAATGTTTGCCTACCACAGAAGGCAAGACGGTGGAACACGACACAGATTACTGATAAGAATCCACCTGGACCTGAGGACGATGAGAAGAGGCTGCGTTCCAAAAAATAAAAGATTTGCTGACATCCGAACTGTGTTAATCAATACAACGAAACCCTGCATGACATCCACCTGTGACGCATCACCGTTCGGTGTCAGAGCCCGTACTCAGCCACACGGTACCAGATGGGAGAGAAGCACCGATTGCATTCTAACTCCAAAACACTGTCCAAAGCTGAAAGGAGCTACAGCCAGTTGGACAGAGAGGCATTAGCAGCAATATCTGGGGTCAAACGGTTCCATGAATACTCTATGGAAGGACCTTTACACTCATCACAGACCACAAGACACTCTTGGCGGAGATTTCAATGAACCGTCAATTGGCCGCAAGCCGCGAGCAGCCTCTATAAAACAGGCTGCCACGGCTCCGCAGTCAGACGGAACCTAGCAACTCATAAAAGAGCTGAAAGTCACGCTGGTCTCAAGTCTCTCTTTCCGCGAACGCAACACTATGCCTGCTATTTTGTAGATTTAGACACTTTGCCTGCAGATGCCACTGAAGGGAAGGGAATGCTGAACCAATCAATGCCAATAAAGTGTTATGGAAATATAGTCCCTTGCTGGATGGATTAAAGTTGCCAATAATCTGGTAATGCGGATACTGTTAGGTGCAAAGAATGGGGACAATAATTTGATTTGCAGCACAGAGGATTATTATTCAAGCCTATTCATAGGAATCTATTCAACTAAAGTTCAAATCTGATTTGGTGCTAGATAAGGGGCAACAGATTTCAAGGGGAACTGGATTTGGATTGTTTATGGCAACGTAAGGACTCTAAGCTGATGACACATTTAACTCCACCACCACCACCCAGTTCTATTTGCTTTTCTTCTACAGATATCAACAAATCCTTAAGTCCAAAGTGCATAGGATAGCATTTGCAGTATGTCATTGCCTCCTATAGGATTTAAGCAAACAAGTAACACATAAAAGCTGTCTTTTAAAAAATGTGCTTGTTTCATATTGTTATCTATCTATCTGTCTATCTATCTCATAAAAATTCCATTGAATTCCAGCTCCATAAATTGTACAAAAACAAGACAATAAAATAATCAGTGCTTGCTGATTCTGCTTGCTGAACTGTGAAAAAACTGCAGTTGTATCTTTGTTATCTTTTTTCCCTAAAATGCACAATTTTGGAGGCAATTGGATTCCTTGGATATTTATGGTATATTAATAGAACATTTAAAAAAAGAAAATTCAAATTAGCTTCTCATAAGCTTTTAACCTCTTTAAATGTTTAGCCTAAAGGAAGTGTTTGGCTTATTCTATAATACACCATCAGATTTTATGCTAACAAAAAAAAAATAGTTTAACAATACTCTTAAGTAAAAATTAAGAATTCTCCACAAAACTTTGGGCCTTTTGGTAGCCAAATCTACTTAGGAAGTTAAGTGAACAGATCACAAAACAGTTCCAGCCTTCAGCAGGAATTCAGGAATTACAAGTCCATTGATCAATAGTTAATAATTGTCCAAGAGGCTGGATGCTCTGTAAACTGTTAGGGCCTTAGATACTATAGGACAACATTGGGAAAAATTCTGTGTAAAAAAAAGAATTGCTCCACTTTCAGTCCATCACACCAATATATTCACGTTGTAATAGAAAAAAATGTCTGTAGCTCAGGATTGAATTATGGAGTCCTTAGTGCCTCTTTAATGTTATCTGAGCTTAACTGTTTTCTTGCAGACATTTCATTACCCAACTAGATAATATCATCAGTGTGATGATAATTTTATCTTCAGTAATTTCATAATGAAATATCTGCAAGCTAACAAACTCAAAGACGAGCAAGACTTCCACCTATTCAAGTGAACTATGTGTGTTTGTTTTGTAAAAAATTAAAATTTTACCTTATCTTTCTAGACATTTAATGCAATCAGAGAGAAGCAGAATTTTTCTGCATGCATAATTCACAGCAAGTAACAGAAAGGAGTTAAAGAACTACCACAACAAGTTAAAGCATCTCCTCACATACTTTGAGTGCACTTAGAACAGGGGTCCCCAAACTTGGCAACTTTAAGACTTGTGGACTTCAACTTCTTGCAAAGCAAAGCTGGTTGAGGAATTTTGGAAGCTGAAATCCACAAGTCTTAAAGTTGTCAGGTTTGGAGACCTCTGACTTAGAATAACTAGCAAAAGAAAAAAAGGGGGAAATATGCTATTCTGAAACATTGTGGTTTATGATTGGTATATTTGACAGATTCTTTTTAGCCACAATATGAACAGTTCTACCTTTAATATGAGGCCTGGCAGTTATTGACCTCACTTGTTTTTTACAGTTGTGTCACAGAATACAGCCATTGTGTTTGCTGACCTTTGCACACACTGGGGGTAAGAACATTGCTTAGTGACAGAACATTTATAACATCCCAATTTAGCAGATGTTGTCTTCCCAAAAGGAAGCAGGGAGCAAGATAATAAGGATCACTGGCCTCGAAATGAACCTGATTATATACTCTAGAATATTGGGCTGGTCCTCTGACATATTAAGAATTTGCTGTTATTCAACTGTTGTTTCAATAAATTAACTACTGCTGTTACTATGGAAAACATAAGAGACGTAGAAATAAGTTCAGATATGGATATAGTGTCAACAAAATTCAATGTCCATTACAGAAAAAAAAGAATAGTTGGGCAATTAACTTTAGTTTTTTTATATTGACCATGATTTATAGTCCAATAGTGTAAGAAAACTTTAGATAGAATGCTAACTCAAACTGCTTCTGAAACAAAACATAGTACATAAGTGGAATTCCTCCAAATGAATCTAACCTGAGGGTCCTTGGATTCAAACCAATCCCAACTCTTAAAATCTAGTTGGAACAACAGCAGGTGTCTTCCATCAGGATCTAAGAATTTCTCTTTGTTATTTTAGAAGTATGTCTACAAAGTTCAGGTCAATTGTGAATTGATCACATAGTTCAGAACTACAGGATTACAGAATAACAGAATTGGAAGGAAACTTGGAGGTCTTCTAGTCCAACCAAGCTTAAGCAAGGGACCATATATGTTTCCAGACAAATGGCTGTCCAATCTCTTCTTAAAAGCCCCCAGGGATGGAGCTCAAGCCATTTCTGGAGGCAAGCCTTTCCACTGATTGTTCACACTGAGAGAAAATTCATAGATTCAACAAAACTACATGGCATTTAAAGAAAAGTTTGTGTAAACAACATGCCCCCAAAATTGGTACAAATCAATGTATCATATCTACATGCTCCTAAAAAAAAACATGGAAGAAACAAGAAGTGAAACATGTGGGCTTGTATATTAAATTAGCTGGGACCATCACATCAAAGACTGTATAAATACAAAGCTTTCATAAGATCGAGTTTATGCTCTTTGGCAAGAGCAGAAGATGCCTTCGTAAAGTAATCTTATCAAAGTCCATGCTAACTTGTTTTAGAAAGTATTTTGCATGCCAGGAAGAGGCAACCATTAAGCTGGTTCAGGGAAAGGTCCCAGAATGCTTCACAAGCATAATGCTCAGCCTGGGTATCTCCGGTTTTGAAAAAGGGATGAAGCAGCAGGTAATCAGAGCAGAGGTGGTGTTCAGTAGGTTCTGAACTGTTCTGGAGAACAGGTAGCAGAAATTTTGAGTAGTTTGGAGAACCGGCAAATCCCACCTCTGACTGGAGATTTTACAGTATCCTTCCCCTGCCACACCCACCAAACCAGGCCCACAGAACCAGTAGTAAAAAAAATCCCACCACTGAATCAGAGGCTCTTGGCCAGTCAGCAAAAGGGAAATTTATGGGATTTCAGCTTAGTCAATTGCAGTGCAGCCTGATCTGATTTTGCACTTCCAGAATTAATGTGAGGATCACACTTAGCTAGCTATTGGCTTTTGTTTCAATTTGTTCATTTTGTCTCAAATGTTTTGCCACTGTTCTCTGCAAAAAAGCAACTAATACATAATTGAGGAAGTATTTTTGGAGCATATATGACCAAAATACATATTTTTTAAATGTGGCTTTTACAAATTTGACGATTTAATGGGAAAAGAGGCCAGAAAAGACTACGAGTAAAGGCACTAGAAAGTTAAAGGAGCAAGAAATAGACTTAAGCATGGCATCCATATG
Organism: Laticauda laticaudata; assembly: GCA_004320025.1. NCBI lineage: Eukaryota > Metazoa > Chordata > Lepidosauria > Squamata > Elapidae > Laticauda > Laticauda laticaudata. The sequence continues at coordinate 29,111 of BHFT01019355.1, forward strand.
GGAGGGTGTAGTGTCAAAAAAGTTGGCCCTAACAAATGTAGGAAGTTAGCACCCACCCCTCTCCTTGAAAATTGAAATACCATAGGAAATATTAAAAAGGCAGAATATTTCCCCTAAAAAGAGTAGAAACTCAAGAGCAGAAACTCACCTCAGAAGCAGAAGCTCACTCCCACCTTTGTTAGTGGGTGGGCCATTAAGGCCTGGGCTAGAATACTTTACATAACAAAGATCTCCAGGTAAAGCTATAGGAATTGCTCAAAAGCCCTTTTCAGTGCATCATCATCCAGCAAGGCTCAACCAAGCCTGGAACTCAGGACAGTCCACAGAGTTGCCCCTGCATGGCCCCATGGGAGTCTGACAATCAATCAGAATACAAGCTCCAATTCAAATCCCAACAAAGGTTATAAAACCCAGGCACTCTCAGCACCTCAGCCCTTTTTTGATCTCTTCCTTCACCTTGAAGCATGTGATCACCCTTCCTTTTCACTCTGGAGCTCCAGGCCATGTGGTCCTGTCCATTAAACCTTCCAAATAGCCTCCATATTTCCAGTGTCTTTTTCCCCACTTGGAACTGAACCCAGAAAGATATTTCTTCCAACACAAAAGGGCATGGCTTTGATTGATCACAGCTGTCAGCTTGTTTTTCCCACACACACACATAGAGTCATGGACACCTGTGAATTTAAGACAGCATAGGGACCTAGGTGTGGGTTCTTGACAATTGCACCAATCCTTGAAAGAAGTCTTATATTTATCGTACTGAATCTTGAAGAAATATAATTTGGAGGTTACAAAAGATTTTGCTACCAATTATTACATATTATTTTCTGAGGATGTCCTTGTGCTCCTTCTTATTTATAATTCATTTCAAGGCTTAAAGTTCTCTGGAGATTTATACAGTAGCAAACTCATGAGGCATGGAGAATAGTCAGGAATTTCTCCCAAAAGGAGAAGAAAATTCCAAAGAGCCACAGGCATAAGTGAGTGTCTGTTATAAAATATGAACAAATCTAAAGCTACAAAGCAAATGGATAATTTTATGCAAAAAGTGTTGTTTATATTCAACCTTTCCGAGCTGAATATATTAAATTTCATCCCTTTGCTACTTTCTGTGAAATTGGATCAGCCTTTTCATATTACTGCCTGTGGCTGAGAATATATTTATAGGAACTGCCCAAATGTAAACATTTCCTAGTTTGAAAGAGAGCCTTGTCAGCTTAACCTAATCATTTGCTCTGAAGGATGGCTTCTCAATAGCTTGTCTTTATTCATGCATTGGTCCCCACTTCAACCACAACATTGTCAACCCTGACAACTCCTACTTGTCATCCTAAGTCCTCGTTATTGCCCTTGTTTCATTCCCAGATCATGAATGAGATAGGCTTCAGTCATCACTATCAGGTACCTGTACAAATACAGCTTCTTATTATAACATTGTCCAATAACACTTTAAGGTGTTCAAAATATATTAGAACTTGGCCATCAATTACTGTGAATTCAAAGTCAGATAAAAAGCAGTGGATGTACATTTTGGGAAGATTAAGAGGCAGGCATGCCCCTCCCTTCTGACCAAGGGCTGGACTTATTTCTCTCCTTGCATTTGCCCTATCCAGTGTACACACACACACACACACACACACACACACACACACACACACACTGTTCTGTATAAAATGGTATACTCCAAATGCCTCAAATGTGATTGACCAGAAAGGCCTGCATGGGATTGGTTCACTAAGAACCAATCCAGGAGGACCGCCGAAAGGCGGCAAAATCAAGAAAATGTCATTGGCTACAAGCCGGCAGGCAAGCCAAACATAAAGGCTGCCGCGGCTTGAGCCAAACTGTTCCGTTTGCTGTAAATAGTAAAATAAATACATTTGCTGTTGGAACCCGGTCTACCTCGCGTTTTTTCTGGACGGAACACACACAAACACACACACTTGCCTTTCATCTCTTCAGGTGCCATCTCCTGCCTTCAGGTGTTTTTGACATCAACTTCTCTTTACTTTACCAAGATAGAGGAGAGAAAACCTCATTCTTCCATTTGGGGAAGAATTATGATCGGAGTTGAGGGGGCTTATGCTTATTTGTTTATTTAGCTATATTAGAAGTAAGAGAACGCTTCCTCATAAGGTTCCACAGGAGTTTACTAATTGCATAAGCCCTTTCTTCCTCTCATCTCTGTGGGGTTATTTTGGCTCAGGCACATTCCCCTGTCTTTGTCTGTTTTACTTTAACTCGATAGACTGTCCAAAGGGCCACAGACAAGCTAACTATACAATTTGAATAAAATCCCAAAGTGAGATCCATCACCATTCTGGCTTCAATGCCCTGACTGTGGGATTGTATTCATGTCTTTCTGGTACCATATGTGATTCATGGGCAGCAAAAAGGGAGGAGCTAATCAGTCTCCCTGCTTTTCACAAGGCATAAGTCAAGCATCATTCAGCAATGACGTACACAAAGAGGCAGGATAGGCATGCGCAATGGGGGTGGCACATGATAAGCCAGTATTGTTTTGTGCCAGCCCAAGGAATGGCTAGTACTTGATACTGTATCTGAGCCAATCCAAAAGCTTTTCCCTTCAGATTATACAAATCTTATTTTAGTAGTGTGAAGGCTGAGGGAGTTTAATGAACTTTTTGACCAGAATAATTGGCCTTGAGCTTGAGTGGTCGATGGATCCTTTTGGTATGTTTGTTTTCGGGTTAGTCTTAGGACTGGTGTTCTTTTTCCAGATATTTATTTTGTAGTATTTTTATATTATGCTATTTCTAATTGTATCATGTCCTACACGGTCCTTCGAATGGAGATAACTATTTGATTTGGTTTTCTGTAGCTGTATAAAATTGTTTGTATAAAATTGTAGGGCAAGATACAAGTATCAAAAGACCTGTTTCCTAATAGAACTGACTTAGAAAGGAGTACATTTGGCAGAGGCTCCTACTAAGGGAAAAAGGGGGAATCTGATTTTACCAGTTCAGTCTCCCAGTATAACCCATTCCAATTTTATCTTCCATTGTGCTCTGAAGAGTCCATCAGTCCTTCAAAGCAGCTTCTCAGAAGGCATAAAGGAAAATGGTGAAATGATCAAATCATCTTCTTTCCAATGGAATTATCCTGTGAATGGAATTCTAGGTGCAATCCGTTGGAATGTACACAGGTTCAAACAATAGGATATATATGCAAGGAAAATCAAAAGAACGGTGAGCTGGAAGCCAAACTTCATGAGCTTGAGTAGTTTCCTTGGCCTGGAATAGATTAAACTGATTTATACAACATTCAGCATCATTTATTTTGTGAAGTGTTTGGCTTCTCGGAGCTTAGCTGCTTGCTTGCAGAGGTTTCATTATTCAACTAGGTAATGTCTATTTTTCCTGACAACTCCCCCACCTTGTCTCATAGCCAAACAAAATGGAGTGACAAACCAATCTTTTCCCCATCTATCAGTCTGCCCAATTCATCCAAAGTAACTTTTTCTCAAATTCAGCACTAGAGATTCTCAGGGTTACCAGTGAGAGCTTTGAGACAGATAATAGCCAATTAGGAGAAAGACTGTAATATAAAAATCAGTCTTCCCCTTTTTAATTAATGTTTCTATCAAGGAGATGTGGCCTCTTTTTCAAAAGGCCTTATTTGCAACTCACAAACTGAAATTCAAATAGAAACTTCAGGATCTGGTGGTCTATATTTTTTGGTCTATATTTTTTTAGGGATCTCTGCTGCTTATGCAGAAGTGAGATAATAAGTAAGAAGGAATAGCAACAAATAGCAATTACTTGAATGAGTTGAAGGTTATGATTGTTAAAAGTATAAGGAAGGAATACAAGATTGGCTTATTCAACCAAGGTTAGGTTAGATAATCAATTATCAGTCTTTCCTGGGTTTTTGCTGATAATAAATAAATGACAAGTGTCTATGGAAATTCTCAATTAATTGAGATTCTCAATCATTCAGGTCATAATTGCTAACCTTTTATAGAAACCATCTACCAATTTCTTCTCCATTTTCTCCTTTGCTCTTTTACAGCAGTGACACATGGATAATAACAATTTATTTATTTTTGAAAAATAGCTTCCAAGAACTAGAGTAAAACATGTTGTTAATTTTAGGAAAGATTTCCCACTCCCTTATAATATTGAGTTCTTTCAGGGTTCCATGATTTTAAGGTAACATTTCAGCAGTGCAATATTTGAGGGGTCTGTAGAACAGAAAAATAGGGCTAGCAATTATATGATCTCATAAGTCATTTTTCCTATCTTTCTTCTTAGTATTAAGATGCCCTTAAGCTCCATTTTTCAAAGATCAATCCTGTCAGGAGGTTAATGGAAGATAATCCTTTTTGTCCAAAGGGTTGCCCAGTTTGTAAGTTTTTGGTACCTGAACTGGATGTCCAGATGCTAAAACTGACTTCAGGAATGTTCTTGCATTACTGCCCCTGGTATAGAAGGATAATATTTGCTTGATGCTATGAGCATTGGAGGTAATATCTGTCTCACTTCCTACCTTCCCATCCATAATTACAAAAATAACCTAAATGAAGAAACCATAACGTTAGCATTCAAAATGATCATTTAAAAACTTTATTAAAATATGCAGTCTATTTTCCTTAGAGCAGGAGTCTCCAACCTTGGAAACTTTAAGTCTGGCAGATGTCAACTCCCAGAATTCCCCAGTCAGTTGGCTGGAAGTTGCCAAGGTTGGAAGTTGAAGTCCACCAGGCTGAAAGTTGCCAAGGTTGGAGATCTCTTCCTTAGAGAGTGGTCACAATTGGTGGGCTGTGAGAAAATTTTGGTGGGCCCCAGAGAAATGTCCCCCCAAAGCACCCCCCAGAGAAATGTCCCCCCAAAGCCTGCCCATCTGCTGGCTCCCACCCTTCAGCTGAGCTCAAACTTGCAAAAAGCAACACAGCCCTCACTGGGCAGGACAAGATAATGGTGCTATTGCAGCAAGGGGGGACTGGCGGCACAGGTGGGCTGAAGCGGCAATGGCGATGGCAGGAAGGTGCAGGAATGCTGTGCTTCTTGCATTTGTGTGGCACTCCTACACCTTCCAGTTCACCTCTCCTGGCCTGGGCTCTTCCTCAATGGCCACAGGCTGTAGGAACGGCCCAGGCCAAAAAAAAGTACTGGGTGGTGGTGGTGGTAGGGGGCGGAATGGGTAAGTCTGCGTTTACTATCCAGTTCAGAGGTCCAGAATGGGGTGTTGGTGTTTAGTTTCCTCATCCCTCTCAGTGTTCTGCTCCGCTGACCCTCCCCATGGCCCAAGCCATCGCTGCCTGGGGAAAGTACAGGAAAAGCAAGCAGCTCTTTGCTGGGGCAAAAGAGCTGAGATCGAGGAAGGCACAGACAAGAGAAGACGGAAACTGCTACCTTTGAAAAACACTGCTTTCTGTTGTCTGTGCCTTCTGATCGCTACTCTTTCACCCCCAGAGAGAGCTGTTTCTGCTTGCTTTCTGTTCCTGGAGGGTGGGCAGCAGAGATGTCAGGGCTGCTCTTCCCCCTTACCAAGCCAGGCCTGGAGGAACATGAAGAATTGTGAGCGAGCGCCAGAGAAAGGTATTCACCAATATAAGTAAGTTCAGCTATTTTATGTATTCCCCAAGGGACCACATACTGTTATCACCCATATATATGTTGGCCTAAGTTGTCTTACAAAAGAACCAAGGTGTGAATGCATGCTTTCTAAAGCAACAGCTGCCAATCTAGGAAAGATTTTGTAGGGCAATCTAGCTCAAAATTCAAGAGGTGTGAACTGAAGTCATTAAAAAACTAAACTGGATTAAATTCCATTGTTTCAAAGATCAGCAGATTGATTTACTGCACTTTTCATTGCAGCTGAAATCAGTAAAACCCATATTAGTTATGTAAAACCTTTCATAACATGATTACCACATCTAGTTTGAAAAGTCTGGATGAACATTAGATGAGAAAGATAAATGTTTATTTTTTGGTTTCTTCTAATAGTCATCTGGATGTTTACTGTGCAGATATGATAATCCTATTCCAGATCGACTTCAAGAGAACTGTAGAGTGACAGGCTTTTTCTAAAGTCTAGCCCATATTTATACTGACCCTTTAGCCTCATAAAACAGTGAGAAGTGTCATATAAAGCTTTATTCTGCATTATTGGTCCATTCTCCCCAAAGAGTTTTGATTGCCACAGAACATGAATGGAATTCTTGATATCCCTAAAGGTGGAACCAGAATCTTTTCAAAGTGCAACACTCCACCTGTTTTCTCTCCTCAGAGACTCTTGTCATACTGAGCTGCCACAGGAATGATGAGCTACTTAAAGGATCGGTTGCCCATGGTAACCCTCTTCCTGATATCATAAAGCAGATGCTCTGTGGATCCTACTTAAGAGTTCATGTTACAAATGAATCAAGCATGCAAGTAGGACAAAACCAGCTTCCAGAGAGAGCAAGATCTCTCCTTATGTGCCCTCAGCCAAGAGTTCCTCTGATTCCAGGAAAAGATTCCTTATCAGGAGCAGTAGACTAGATCTACTTAAGATCCCAGGTGCACAATAACTATTTCCTCACTCTCCTACTCATTGTATTTTCAATAGAGTTAGACTTTTGGTTTGCAATCACAGTTGTTGACTAAAGGAAAGACACCTATAAGAGAATGCTTTGACAGCCTGTACAGTGGATGCCATCAGCCTGTTCCCTTGACTGACTAATATGCCCACTTACAACAACTTTACTCCCAGAAGGAAAACAAAATGACAATATTCTTGCCTGAAGGAGCAAGTGTAGACAGACATCCTATCCATGAAGGCTGATGTCTTTGAAAGGAGATTAAAATAACCCATTAAAATAATCTTGTGGGAGTCAGGACCAGGACCATGGAAAAATATCATTTGATGTAGAGGTTTAACTGAGATAATGAAGCTTTCTATTTAAGCCCTGAGACTCCAGAATATTATGGCAAAGTACTGTTCTCTTTCTTATAGCATTTGATTTTATGGAAAAAGTTACTGTCTCACAAGCTGCTGTCAGTCACCCATGCATACATTACATAGATTCCTGTCCCTGTCTGGACCAACAGATAAACAACTCCTCAAAGAACCAAATATGGAGTAATAGATAACAGATAACAGATAATCAGAGTTGGAAGGGACCTTGTAGGTCATCTAGTCCAACCCCCCCACCCAAGTGGGAGACCCTACACCATTTCTGACAAATGGCAGTTCAGTAGGAATCCTTACTAATATCTTTATGGCCCAAGGTATGCTAGGACACATATTTATTCATAGTTCTATTGAATCTTTACTGACTCTCTCCTGGGGCATATGGGAAACTTTCTAGATGTTCTATTCTTCAAGAGAAAGAGTTTTTCTTCTTCTTTTTAAGTAAAAACTCATCAGTAAAATTGATCCAAACTAATCCAATCTTTATGGATATTATGGAATATCATAATCTTTCTGGAATGCCAATAATAAGTAACCATTGCTAATATACTTAATTTGTGGGTCACCTTTTAATACCAGCAATACTCTCAAATGCAAGTAATGTGTTAAGACATAGTGCATGGAAGAGAAGGAAGAATTTTAATACGTGTTGCAATCAGGAGTTGTTTGCATTAGATACATCCATTGCTCAATAAAAATGGTTGTAAGCATAGGAAATGGGCATTGGTCCATCATTTTCCAAATCTATTAGACTATAACTTCCAGAAACCTGAGTTAATTAGACTGAAAAACCTCTTGCTAATCCATTGGACTACAAAACCCAATAACTTTCAGTTATGGATCATTTTGCCTGGAGCTGGTGGAAACTCTACTTCAGCAACATTACAAGGCTCACAGATTCCTTCCTGTTGATCAACATTCATCACCAGCAGTGGCTTTTGGGTTTTAGGCAGGAATCCTTGAGGTTGCTAGCCAAAATTTAATTGGAAGTATCAGCATTATTTATTAAGGAAGGACCTGGAAAGGAACCCATTATTAAATCTTCTGCTCTTCGGATTGGTTCAAAGCAATTCAGCTCTGAAAAATTGCGTTTATTAACAATATTGCAACAATAATTTAATTCTGGCAACCAAGGCCCAGCATGGGTGTGATTTTCTTTTCCTTTATCTCATCAACACATGAGTCAGCTTGTGATATTGCTGATGCTGACAGGCTGTTTGATATTTTCTGCCAAAGGATTATATTCTTGAGGTGCTTACAAAACATTTTCTAATTATTTTTCCTTCTACCACACTGAACACTATTAATCAAGTGTTATTATTTCCCCAAACACATTGGATTGTAGCAATTGTACACTCTGCAGGAAACATGCTAAAAGGACTGGGCATCTTCCAAGTTGAACCTGCAGGTAACCAAAACCAAAAGATTTTTTTGTTTAAAGTATTCTCTTGTTCCTAGTAACAGTTTAAGCATTCACAGAGAAAGAAAATTGGTTTTCCCAGCTGATTTATTCATGAGACTTCTATGCTCCTAAAAGTTAAACATCATAGCAACGTGTAGGAAAAACTGGTTGACATTTACTGAAGAATCAGTGTAACCTAGAGTTTATTCAATTATAATGTATAGCTTTATTTATCATTCTGCTGTTTAACACGTGACACAGCGTAAAGAAAAATGTAAGTAAATGCACTTGTTGGTTGGTGCACTTCAGAATCTTTAAAATTTATTTTAACTAAAACATGTATATAACAATACATTTTTATACCAAAGTCTGGGTGTTTTCCAGTCAAGAGTTCAATTTCCTTGGGCTTGAACATAAGTGCTTTCATTGATGCAACTGTTTTTCCCCTGATTAACCCACAATCCAGTTAACCTGGTAACACAGATTGAAGCAGTTTCATTTTCTCTGTAATCAAAAGGATTTTAATTATTAAAGAGTGTCAGAAGTGGATATAGGCTTACAATGTGCATATCTGAACCTTTATCCTTTGTTTGGTTGTATGTTTATTGTTAAAGTAGAAAATAATTCTACTCAGATTAAAGTTGGTTGGCTGTGTTTCACAATTGCCAGGTGTTTGGTTTTTCTTAATGTCTCAGCCATATTCAAAGATTTAGTTCCTCAGATTTTAAGGGCTATTTTTCAATAGAAACTTTGTCAATACTGTTGAAAATATCAAAGCTGGAACAAACTTAAAAGAGTGGTAATTATTAACATATCAAATAGTATTTTAGCTCAGGGTTTTACTTTCACTGGTGATTAAGGTTTAGGTGCTGTTTTTTTAAGTGGCAAACTGGTCAGCACTGCCTCCAAGCAGTCAAGAAAAGGGTGGACATTGGAACAAGGCACCAGTGGCTCACCACAAGATGGCAGGTGCTATCATCACTGAGTATCAGAGACCTATCCTTGGACCTTGGGGAAAAGATGGGAAGAGACCTTTCTTTCTGACATGTTTATAACCATGCAAATTGTATTTGTACAGTTTTTTAAAAAAAAAATTAAGAAGAAGAAACTAGGATGCCAAATTCAAAACATATCTCAGAGATGAATAAATGAATCAGGAGATGGTTTTCTTTAACTGTACAAATAACTCACATATTTTTCAGCACCTAAGCAGCATTAGAATTAAAACAAAAATCCATGCAATAAATAATACACTGTATTATCAACAAAGCCCTGCACTAAGGCCCAAGTTTTCCTATAATGTTTTCTTACAAGTAAATGCTTTCAAGCAAAACATTGACATACCAGACATTTATCTCCGTAGGTGCAAGATGTTTTTGTATATTTTTTCTAAGCCACATCTAGAGGACTAGTGATGAAAGCACCTTTTATCTTATGTCCCCATTAGCACCTAATCATGACACAAACACGCTCTGGAAATCTCATGCCAATATAACTTTCTACCCTGAATAACCCTATCACTTATCAATGAAGAGAAACTTTTATGGTGCAATGCTATCTACCAAGAAAGCTGGATCTAATTTAAACTTAATCAGACTACCCTAATGTGCTCCAGAAGCAGCATTCTCCTCTGGAAGATCCCAAGAAAAAATGGAATGCCAAGTTCCTAAGTCCCATTGATTTCACATCTGAATCCAACCCACTGAATACCATGAAACTTCCTCCCACATACTGTAAGTGAGGAAAGGAATTCAGACTTAATCAACTCAAGGTCCCTTTTTTTCATTTTAACTGTATGAAAGGGGAAAGTAACCACAAACAAATGCTATTTTAGATGACAGTAAAGACAAATAGGAGGAAAGTTGTAATTAAAGCTCTCTTCCCACTATGGGAACTAAAACTGACATGGGAGAAAATTAAGAAATGCTATTCAAGGGGTAACTAAATAAGTATTCATCACTAATCCCTCAACTGTGCAACAGGGAGTAATAAAAGAAGTAAGGGTTGAAAACAGGATTAGCTCAGAAATACTAAAAAGATTGGAGATGGTACTTGGCATGAAACTGGAATTTAAGGCAAACATGTGGCACAGTATAGAAATGGAAAAATTACAACAGGAGAATATAAAAAATATTGAATAGCAAAATTAAGCAGAAGGAAGGAAGGGAAGGAGAGAGGGAGGGAGGGGGGAGAGAGAGAGAAAGGAAGAAAGAAAGAAAGAAAGAAAGAAAGGAAGGAAGGAAGAAAGAAAGAAAGAAAGAAAGAAAGAAAGAAAGAAAGAAAGAAAAAGAAAGAAAGAAAGATTCATCTGGTTCAGTTCCAATCTGGGAGAAAGACACTGGAAACATGGAGGCTGACTGGAAAGATGGTTTAATGATAAAGCAGAACTACATTTGGTTCTGGTGCAGCTGAATTGAGAGTGAGTGGCTTTTATACCTTCTTTTGGACTTTGCACTCGAGTTTCCTGTTCCTGAGCAAGAACATGTATTCTATTGGCTATAGATTCCTATGGGGTCATGTCGGGGTTATGTAGGGGTCATAGCTGGCTCTATAGGCAAAAGCGGAAATCAATCCTGAAAAATTCTATTTTGATAATCCAATGAGCCTGCCAATGAAGGCTAGGAGGATAACACCATCCTTCAAAGTTTTGAATAAAGAAAATGTTTCTCCTCAACTTAACATTTAACATTTCAATCAACAGCCCGAGTGCAGTAAGAGTGAGGAAAGGGAACTGGTAAACATAGAATTGCCATAATGTGCAGAAGGATAAGCAATAACTAGTGACAGCTTTTCTCCTTTCTCATATCTGCACGGGCAGGTGCTGTGGGCATTGATGAGAGAATCCATGCCCAGCTTGACTCTCTGGCTATTGCAAGCCATACTATTGTGTGCTATGTGACACACACATTTTGTAAGTGTCCATGGACACTTTTTGAATGGACTCTGTTCAAAGCAGATTTTAAATACACTCATATTTCCAAAGATGAATCTTGCCGTTTTAAAGCTTGCACATCTTTCCAACAAAGTGTATTGTCCTGATGTTTGTGACTACTTGACTCAACAAGTATTTTGAGGCATATCAAAAGCTGAGCCATCAAATAGTCTGTTCTGTTTAATCTTCTCTCTCACCTATGAAAGCACTTTGTCCTAATGTGCTAGAGGGAGGCAGAATGTTAATAGATTTTCTCCCACTTTCATCTCTCCTGCACAGGGGAGGAGATGAGCAAGTCATAAATTAGGAGATGAGCACGTCATACATTAAATAAAAGGAAAGAGAGATTGCAAGAGTGTTCAAAACAGCTTCTGTTCTGATGGTTCTCCATGAATCATGACATTGGTAAAGACTGTTGGTCTCCACACAATTTGTGGTTATCGCAGTCAGTCTTCAGTGCTAAACCAAATCTGTATCAGAACTAAAGCTTCAGCACAAAAGGTTTAAATAACACACTGTAAGTAATACTTGCTAAGCATGAGGTGGTGAAGAACAAATTAAAAAAAGAAAGGAAGTAAAGAAACGGCAGAAGCTAGAATTCTACATGGCTGCCTAACACATCATAGAATATGTTGCAGAATGTGGCAGTATATTCAAAATTAGGCACAATTCAACTATTACATCTGCTAGTTTTATTAAAATATGCCCATTTTCCCAGGGTCTTTTGATACATTAATCAACTGTATTATTATATGGCAGATTGGTAAATTAGGTTTCTGGTCTAAAAGTGGAATATTATCAAGGAACTGCTTAGCCGTGAATATTGTACTCAAGTCTTATGTGTTTAACTTAATATTTTACTCATCTCTGAGTCAAGATTAATTTGCACATCTAGTTTGAGCACTTCAGATGAAAATTCATCCTTGGGCTAATGACATTTCCAGTTTTTTTTTTCTTCCCAAGGCCTCACGTGTGTTTCTGAGCTTTTTTAAAAAAACATTTCATTGCAGCTGCTGCTTGCTGGGTCAAAAATCATTAGATAATTGTATTAGACAACTACAATGATCTAATACATATCGATTTTACAGAAGACAATGTTGAAAAAGCACTATGCAAATCTAAAACTATACTCTATCGATGGAACCAGACGAATATTGCCTACCTTCTTAAAAAAAGCTATTCCATTGCCATAGCTCTGAACCTCTAAGCATAATCTTTGATAAAATCTTGCAGGACCAGCTCTCTTGCCAAAACTATGGTCACAAAGCCACGGTCATCCCCATCTTCAAAAAGGGAGACCCCAGCCTGCTGTTGAAAATTACAGATCAATCTCTTTATGCTGTGTCACCTGAAAGTCATGGAATCAATTGTTAATCAATCCGTCATCCTCCACTTAGAGACAAACATTACTTCTCTAATAAACAATTTTGGTTTCAGGAAAAAAACTATCCTGTAAATCTGCAGATTCTTTACACTGCAAAAAATATATGGACTACACAAACTCGATCAGGGCAAAGCAATAGATGCAGTCTACAGTAGGACTGTCTGTAAAGCCTTGATTCAGTGGTAACACGACAAACTGCTTCTAAAAACTAAAATCTACGATATATCTGAAACACCTGGCAAACTGGATAGAAGCGATTTCCTGTCAAACAGAAACAAATAGTCAAAATTGGTGAGCCGTCCTTATCAAATTCTGTACCTGTCAACCGTGGTGTCCTAAAACAAGCAATGTTCTAGGACCAACTTCTTCATACTCTACAGAAATGACCTCTGTGCATCATATCCATAGCTGCATTCCTTCTTCATGATGATGTAAAGCTATTCAACACCACAGACAATACTGCCTTCCTTTCAAAAACCTCTACTATGATGTTCAGAATGCGTCAAGCAAATGGCAACTTGCAAATCATCAACAAATAGATGCATCTATCTTACATATTGGCAAAAAAAAAAAATCAGAAAATAAAATTACAGGCTGATAGTCAAGACCTTGTGATTGATCCAAACTCTGTTAAGGATCTTGGAGTACTCATCTCTAATGATCGAAGGCTAGAAGCCCACTAGTAACTACATAGACAAAAGGCATTAAGAGTTGTTTAAACCTAATCTTACATAGCTTTTTTCTCTGATAAATTACACACTAACTAGAGCATACAAAAACATTTGCCAGACCAATACCTCGATTACAAGCTCATCATTCTGGAATGCACATTACGGTATCTGATATTAACACAGTTGAGAAAGTCCAAAATATTTCACAAGAAGAGCTCTCAGCTCCTCTTACTTCCTTGAGAATACCTTATGCATCAGACTTGAATTCTAGACCTAGAAAACCTTAGAACTACACTAGGCTTTCCAGTCCAATCTAAGTATAGTAATAAAATCGATACATTGCAATGTCCTACCCGTCAATAATAACTTCAGCATTCAACCATAAGAGCAAACAAGTAGATACAAGCTCAAGGTTAAGCGCTACCAAACTGATTGCAGGAAGTACGACTTCAGCAACAGTGGGATGGTCAGATGTATGGAATACTCTACCTGACTCTGTGGTTTCTTCCCCAAACCCCAAAAACTTTAACCTTAGATTGTCTAATATTGACCTCACCCCTTTCCTAAGAGGTCTGTAGGGGGCATGCAGACGTGCACCAACGTGCCTACCATTCCTGTCCTATTGATTCTTTTTATTTTTCTTATATGTATTCATGCGTTCATAACTATGTTTATACTTATACCTATTGTCTTGTAAGCGATTGTAAGCGATTGACAAATCAAATAAATAAATAAATAAAATTTAAAAAAAAATACAGGAAAGATAAGCATGGATATTAGACATGGCATTTTTTCCAAGATGGATATGAAACTTGGATCAGCAGCTATCATTTCAGACCAGAATGAGAGATTAATGGCTGCTTTGGATTTCTCCTGAACTTACCTTCCTCTACAAAAAATATGTATAATTTTTTTCATGTCCCTCTTTGGTCACACCTGTTCCTGTTGGGAATGTATAGTATAGTTTCAAAAGAATCAAGAAGATAAATAAATTCAGGGTGCTTGCTTGTCCTCTGACTCACATGCTATTCTTACTTCCAGGAAGACCAATAAATGAACAAGGAAACTCTTAGGTTTCATGCATCTCTCTTGAAAAATATTCAATCTTCAAGATCCTTTTCCATAAGTAGAGCATGCTTAAAGCAGATGGACCATCATCAATCTGTAAAGACATTCAACAGGATGCAACCAATCAAAGCCTGAGGCAACTTATAAGGGTATGTCTTTTAGATGCATAATACATATTGGATGGGTATATCTCAGCTTCTAGGGTTTCCTCTTCCTCAGCAGCTTTAATGTAGCTATGTATTTGAAACTAGGGAACTGTCAATCATCTCAATATTAGTACACGGCTGTTGTGTTCTCTCATTTTACCCACGGATTTCTGAGCAACAAGATATGTACTAAACATATCTGTATACTCAGGATCAATTCCAGTCCTAAGAAGCTAGGATAAAGTATTGAGATTTGGATAATAGACCAGCCTTAATAAGAACTTTGAATAATCTTATCTTGTAGTTCAGAGGAGGTATTCAGCAGGTTCTGACCAGTTTTGCAGAATCAGTAGCGGAAATTTTGAGTAGTTCAGAGAACTGGTGGTAACCTTCCTCCAGGAGGGAATGGAGATTTTGCAGTATCTTTCCCTTGGAATGGGGTGGGAATGGAGATTTTACAGTATCCTTCCCCTGCCATACTGACCAAGCCACACCCACCAAGCCATGTCCACAGAACCGGTAGTAAAAAAAATTTAATCCCACTACTGTTGTAGTTTCATCTCTTATCAATAATTATATCAACTTGTGAAGCTTTCCTAACCTGCTCTTGAGTTGCCATAGGCAGGAGGATGGAGAACCGAGCCTCGCAGCTGCATCAAAGATTTTTTACCTCAGTCAAAACAACACACATCCTAGCCGGCCAAAGTCAAGACCATCTGTACAGAAACCAATAATGGCTGGAAGGAGTGATTTCTACAACCCATGAAATTGCTTCATTGGGTAATGTGACTGATGACACACCTTGGGCGGAGGGGGAAATAGGGTCAGAGACAAGGCGCAGACTGAGTGAGGTCAGAGCTGGCTTCACTTGGTCTGTGCCGACATGACGGTCCTAATAAACAACTGGATTTTTCTTGAAACTTTGCTTGAGGCTCCTGCTTTTATTAGGGCATCAGTCAAAAAATAATTTACTAATTCTAGTTCCATGGTTTTTTTTGCCTCTTCAGATCAGCATTACACCAACATTTTAAAAAGCACCATTTTTTTTAACCTTCCATGTGACTTTACTTAATTTGCATTTCTAACTTGACAGCAGATTTACACATATCAAGACACTTCCTAAATGTGATGAAGAATTCTTTCTGCTGCCCTGAAACTATACGCATGATTCTGTGTGACTTAACCATGGCCACAGCAGCACACCAGATAGACATAACAGCAATTCAAGAAGACATTTAGAGAATAAGTTTTACACATCAAAACCAGGAATTATTCTAAGAAGTAGTGGGCAAATAGCACATATACTGAAACAACAAACATGTAACAACTGTGGTATCTCTGGGAAATACCCCTGTCCACTGTGATAGATAGATAGATGTGGCCTCTGAAACCCCAAACAAAATCTAGTGTCCTTTGATCCTCAGTGGGAGGACAAGGTGCCTGGATAATATTTGTGGCAAAGTTCATTTCCCTAACTCCCTTCACTTTCCTTGGAGTTTAAAGGACCAGGTTCAAGCCTAAGCAGGTCTGATCTCTCCCATAAGGATTCTATTTTCTCCCCTTGTCTTTTTAAATTAGGGGTTGCTGCAAGCAAAACTCCTTTAACTTCACCTCCCAGGGTACAAGAGCCACAGTGTTGGATTATTGTGAGGAAGGGAGGGAGGGAGAGGCAGAGGAAGGAGCCATTATGGTCACTTGGTAATCACAATCCATCACCAAATAATCTAAGATTAATCAGTGATATCAGGAAGATTGATAGGAATATTAGAGTATGCTACTTGAACTCTACTGCAAATTAGTACACTTTACTACTAGGCAGCGATGAGCCTTCTATATTATTCACTTTACTATTATATTACTATGTTAATGATTAATGATATTAATTATCTTTTTGCAATAGGATATTTTCTATCTTCCTTAAAAGTTTAGTAAAATGGTGTCTTTCCTCCCCTCCCCCTCTCTCTCATAAATGTCCTACTAGCGTACAGTTTTGTTAGCCCACATGATAGGAATAACGTGTGGTGGTTTTCACTCATTTCTTTTTCTTAACTCGTCCATGGTAGAAACATGAGGAAGAAAAGTGTCCTGCATGAGTCAGTAAAGAGAGGCTCATTAAAAAAAAATCTGTTCACAGAAATAGCATGTTCTCAAAAGCTCTCCCATATAAAGGAAAGCAACTAGTGAGTCTTTTCTTGGCACAGGTGAGAGAGACAAAGAAGGAGTAATTTTCGCAGTTTGCCTCACTTGGTAGGCCTAGTCTGAACAGAATGGCCAAAGGAAGGGGGGGGGGGNAGAATGGCCAAAGGAGGGGGGGGGGGGGTTAAATTCTACTAAAGGAACCAGATTCATTTCTAGCCAGTTTAACTGCAGCTTAAGCCCAAGTTCAGAAAAGTCTTAGTCTCCATTCAAGGAAATTAATACATCAAGAAATATGTCTATGAGGAGAACATATCAGATATTTTTGATATATTTTTCAGCGTTCAACCAGGGTGGACTTTTTATCTTTAATGTCAGTGTGAATGATACAGTGTGAATGATACAAATGATCATTTGTTTTTGTACACAGTTTTATTTTTATTATTAGTGTTTGATTGTTGTTTTGTTTTTTCTTTATTTTGTACTTTAACTTTGGAAATAAGATAAAAAAATGTAAAAAAGAAATATGTCCATAACTTTTCACACAGTACCAAGATATTTTTTGATACTAGACAGCACCAGATTTTGTACTCCATGATCTGTACACAAGCCCCAAAGGACACTACTTTAAGTTTTTTCTGGCTGTGTATAGGATAGACCATAAATAAAATCTCAATAAACAAAAATGAATACAGGCTTAAGTTCACAGAACTTATTACTCATTAAAATCAAGAGAAAGGCTGATCCGAGTTCAGGGGGAACTAAGTTTTAAAAATTTGATGGCCATGATCCGACATATTTAGCTCAATTTTCCTGGAATAAATCTTTTGAAAGACTTAAAACACTTCAATTGCACATAGACGACCAGCATTCAGGTTTTGTACATCTCCAGTTGAAGTATGAGGTTGTGTTGATGGGAAAGCCTCTGTGTAAAAGCCTCCATTTGTTAGAACAGACAATATCTAGCAATATCTAATCATCTAGCATGATTTTGGCTCTGCTTTTTAATTCTCACTTATGTCGTTTGGTTATTCTTTTGGGGGGGGGTCTCGCTATTGAGCTTGCAGTAATCCATGATGGATTCCTTCCCGATCTCTTCAGTCTCTATGCAAGCTCCCACCATAGTCTGTAACTCTGTGTGGAAAGGCTGCTCCTTCTGTTCCTCAGGTACCTGGGCTTTGCAACCACACCAGAATAGCGCAGCACAGCCAGGACCAAAGCTATGAGAACCCTGACAAAAAAGGCAGCCAAGATGCAGCTGCAGACAAAGACTACACTCACCAGTAACATCCTCTGTCATTTTCCTTCCAGACATGAGACATCTTGTTTGTGGACTCTGAGTGGACCAAAGGGTTCTCTGTGTGATATCCCTTCACCTGGAAACCCCTGAGGAAACCTCTATATATTCTCTAAAGTTTGGAACAAGATAATTGTTTAATCACCTTAAAGTGCTAATAATTTATTTAATACTTAAAGGGTGAAACTTAAACATTAGGTCAAGAATGCCCAATCCATATCTATGCAGCAATAACAAATCAGGTTTCTAGCTTCTTCACAAATTAGGTTGCTGAAATCAAGAGAAGCTTGGCATAAAACCAGAATATTATTTTTAAGTGAAAGAAATGTGAGCTCAATGCAGTTCTTCAACTGAAGACAAAACCTACCGCTTAGAATGTGCTTTTCAATACTGATTTCATCTCCTTTTCTTGTGGTTTTTGATGTCCTGGTAAACTAATCAAGGAGAGAAGCAACCTAAAACGAAGGAAAAACTTCTTAATAATTACCCAGTGGAATGGTTTGCCTTCAGAAATTATGGGTGCTCCAACAGTGAAGGCTTTTAAGAGGAGACTGGACAACCACTTATCTGGAATGGTATAAAGTTTCCTGCTTGTGCAGGGGGTTGGGCTAGAAGATCACCAAGGACCCTTCCAACTCTTTTATTCTATTATTCTATTCTGAAGTCAGCCTATGACCAGATAGCCTGGATGGGATTAAGTGCATGCAGATTTGTACTTCCTGCTTGCCTTATCACTAGTAATGACTGCTCACTATTACACTGCATGCACAGATAATGTCTTCCTCCATCCATTCTCAGCCCCATGCAGCTTCCACCTATGCTGTTTTCCATCTTAAGCTATGAAAGGCCTTTCAAGTGGGTCATTTTTCTGATCTTGGAAAAACTCCAATTGTCTACAGCATTTTTCATGACCCCTTCCCTTCCAGTTGCTAGTCGCTGCCTGTGCACTCACTTCCTCCTGGGCTGCAAGACTTCTTGTTTATTATCTTGAGATTGATCTAATGATAGCTCATAAGGTCAATGAACCTTAATTGCCCTATATTTTCTGTAGGGCCTCATCTCTTCATTCATTCTGAATTTGCCTCCAGAAGTTGTAAATGCTCCAACACTTGAAGTTTTTAAGAAGAGACTGGATAACCATTTGTCTGAAGTGGTGTAGGGTTTCCTGCCTAAGCAGGGGGTTGGACTAGAAGACCTCCAAGGTCCCTTCCAACTCTTCTATCCTATCCTATCCTATCCTATTCTTATTTCCTACATCTCCCAGTGGGCCACCTGAAGCAAAAGGTCTCCTGCTTCAGGTTTCTGAACTTCAGCTTCTTGGATATTCCCAACATGAATCAGAGGATACTTGGAAGGATGCTACAAGACTTCTCCCACAAGTTGTTCTGTATCCAAACATCTCTCTTGTTATTAACAAAGAGAAAAGCCTTCAATGTCAGCAGGCTGGACAATTTGCCTTTCAGTCTGAAGAACCACCTCTCAATCCTCAGGATGTGAATTTTTTAAAGACAAATGATGAAAAAAGAAGCAAAAATAAAACTCATGTACAACCTCTCCATAATTTTTGACCTTTGTATTAATTGCATCTATACACTGCTTTATATATTGCCTTTTGTTCTTTGAGCTTCTCCCCTCTTTTTAATGAAGTCATCAATTCTATCCAACTATTATGACTTTTGCACTTCCTCTTGAAAATTCACTCTTTCTTCGTGTGTGTGTGTGTGTGTGTGTGTGTGTGTGTTTTGCAATTCAACTCTCAATGTACTTCCTTCATACTGGACATTCCCTTTTTTATGCAGTCCACATTCATCCAGCAGCAATTTATTCTTGTTCCAAACTTATTCTCTGTTCCAAGCTCAATTCCTATTGCCCCTAAAGTACCTTTATGCTTCTCCTGACATGCTGTTGCTGGCAGGGCTCCGACAGTCCACCTCCATTCAAATCATGAGTCTCTAGCCACATCTCTCAGAGTTAAAAGAAAATTTATTCGGAGTGAACATGCCAATGCTGCCTGGGTGCAGCTAACTCTGAGACACATCATTCATCTCATCCTTGACCACGGTCTTCCCCCAGCCCCTGGATGTATATTCTCCAATGGGACACATCCATAACCAAGAGTCATCAATCATGCTCTCCAGTAATAATCTTGCGCGCTAGAAGCTTTGGCCGCTTAGCAATTATCTATGAAATATTTAAGGCATACATTACTTCCCCTACTTCCTTTCTGCTGACAACTCTAAAAGGCCAGAGAAATGTTTTTGAGTTGACAGTCACTTCATTTTAACAAAGTGTATACTTAAACATAGCTGTTTTGCTATGGAGTCATGAAGAGTCAGACATGACTTAGCAACTGAACAATAACAACAAAAAGCTGTCTTTGCCTTTGAACAGATCACATGCCATCTTCTATCTTCCTACCAACACCTGCATATCTTAAGTTTTCTCCATCCATTTTCCATCTTTAGTCAACATTTCACCTGTATATATAAAATCATTTATTTGCACTAGTTTTTCAATATTTATGTAAATCCTACAATTATTAACTTTATTTTTTGTGTGTTTAATACAATTGACTTGTGTATTTTATACACTAAATGGTTTATACATTAATTTTCAGATTCATAATCCTTGTTGCATCATACAATCTACCTAATTTTCATTACAAAACATGTTGGGTCTCAAACAGCAACAGGACATCACCTGGGTACAAAAGAAACCTGTGTTTTCCCATCCCCAATCAATACATCTTTAACACCACAACAAACATTCCTCTTTGCCATAGGTACATTAAACAATCAAGGGAATATCACAGATACGGATCCTTTTCAAAGCCAAAGGGAAATAATTCACTAGCATTGCATTCTACCGATATTGCTCCATGTGTCTGTATGTTAAAACATGCACAGTGATATTATCTTTATAGACAGGTGTACAGTGTTGCAATGCAAGTACAAAAGGGCTTGCATTGTAACATTACAGTGCAAGGTTCACCATTCTAGCATCATTGTAGTTTGCTGATGACCCCTATTGCTTACTGATTTGCAAAAAGGTCCTTTGAAGAATCGTGGTACAGTAGCAAGAGGAGGCAGATTGTAAATACTGAAAGGGGTTGCCACTTCTCTGGTTGCCATGGCAGTAAGCTTGCCCTTCTAAAGCTTTTACACCCAAAATTGATCAATTGCATTGGGGAAGACTTGTGTTCAGAAGTCTTGCCTTTTCTGAAGGGTTGGGACTGTAGCAGCAGGATATTAAATTGTGAGGAATGAAGGAAGATCAGATTTAAAGAATGCATATGCTAGCACTGTTAGATGACTGCTGTTTATGCTTCTACCAGATTTTATACACACAATGCAATGCACTGGTAGCTCAGTGAATCATCTTGGTGAATTGGAAAAGCATCGGTAAATCCCTTCTTTACTAACAGTACAGATTTAAAAAGAAAAATGTGTTTTCCTCCTTACGGAAAAGGATAGAAGAATTGGGGGGGAGGGAGGGAGGGAAGGAGAGAGAGAGNAGAGAGAGAGAGAGAGAGAGAGAGAGAGAGAGAGAGAGAGAGAGAGAGAGAGAGAGAGAGAGATTGTGTTTTTGTTCTGGAAATTGCTAGGAGGTTAGGATTTCTGCTGGCAGACTGCAAAGGAACTTTGGAAAACCCCAGAGTTGTTCAGCTGGACTTGTTTCACCTGATGATTATGAGAAACTATAACCCAAGCAATGAAGGAAAAAGAAAGTACACACATGTAATAAACAAATGACTAACTCATGTCATTGTGTTGCTACAGTCAGCTGATGGCTTTGCTTATTTATAAAGTTGTTTCATTTGCATCACCTGCCAAGTTCCACTTCAGAAAGGTACTTGGAATTGGTTTCTGAATTGCAATCTTGCCTCCTCTTTCCCTCTTCTGTGTGAGATTTAAGAATTAGTCGGGTCAGAGGCTTGAACATGGCAGCATTAACAGAGCATATGAAGTAGTAGACAGAGATTAAAATAGTAAAGAACATTTATCATTTCTGAGTGTTTTCAGAGCAATTTGGATTCAAGAGTTAAAGCAAAAACATTTTGGAAATCAAGTCCTTTGAAAATTAGCAGCAGATGAGAAACAAAATAAACTCAATCATAATACATGCATATATATTGTACATGTAGAACATTCAGCAACCTTGTTTGGTTCCACTCCGACCTTGTTTGGTTCCACCAGTAGGTAACATGAATGGAGATCTGAAATTAAACCTTTAACTTGCCACAATAGCATGCGGGGATATCATTAGGGAGACAATAACTCTTAGTTTGCCCCTTATGAGATCTCAATATCATAAATCCAATAAATGAGAATAATTTTAAGGTTGATTAGTATCTCTCCCCACAAAAATAATGGCAATTCAAGGAAGCAGCTGTGATTTCAGACATCCTCTCTGGAAACAATGAGAAGTGATATCCTCTCTTCCCCTCACCCCCCAACTCTGAAGAGCTAACAGAAGGGCCATGAATAATTTTCTCTAAAGTTCACTTTGGCTGCAGATCAACTATAGTATATTTATGGCTCAGTACTTGGAATGAAGAGTTCCTGTTACTGAACTTTCCAAGGTTATCTAAAAGATACCCGATTCTATTTTTAAAACTCTTAACTCACTTAGTGATTCATTATATGAGATTTATAATTTGACCAGGTTAATAAATGTGGAAGCCTCTTTATCAAGCTGATATAGAAATATGGTGAATCCAGGATTTGGGATCTATATAATAGGATTTTTTTTCATAGTTCTGCAGAGTTGGACTCAGACAAAATAAAACACAATAAGTTCTGTCGTTTGTTTTTCCTCTTCTTTATTAAACAGAAGTAATAATGAGACCATAATAATAGGACAAGCAAATTATTATAGATATGAAGTCCATTTTTCAATTATTTATATGAATTGTTCTTTTTCTTCTTAAGTGAATTGAACTTTTTTCTCCCATGATTCAAGATGATAAAGAAGTAAGCCATCTCTTTTTTATTACCCTTCTAATTTTGGATTGTAATCTTTGCTTACCTCTAGAAATACAGGAAGCTGCCCTAGATTCCCTTCATATGTTTTTCCCCCTATGTTTCTTTTGGAAGTTTGCTACAGGAGATAAAAGTCTACCAGTTCTTTATCCAAGAGGTATAAAAAGATTTACTTACCCCTGTGAATAGTGCAAGTAGCCCCTTCTGTTGCATTCTGGGAAAAGAGACTTGAGCCCCAGGTGACCTTTTTTCCTTTTTATTTTTTCTCCAGTAAATCACATACAGAGAAACCACGGCAGCCCTTTTATAGTCAGCTGCTCATGGTTCATGGCCACTGATGGCTTTTCAAATCTCCCGCCACCACAGACCAACTTATCATGCAAATATATAACACCCCTCCCCATGTAGTCCAGTCCAACCAATCAGGGCCTTTCCTATCCTATGTAGTCACGTAAATAGGTGGGGGTCTTATGGTTTCGACTGGACCTGCGCAATTCAGTCGTGAGTTTGCCTCTGGACTGTTCGGACTGGGTTGCTGTTTCTCCCGTTCTTTTCCGTGGAGCCTCCTGGAAGGTAGAGTCAGCCATGCCGCTCCCGCCAGGCCTTTCCTGGCTGGTTGAGTCGGCTCGCACCCTCGGCCACGCTGCTCCCACCAGGAGTGGCTTCTTTGATGGTGCTTTCTCGGAGTCGCTAGTCTCGACCAGTGCGTCCCCAAGTCGTGATCGTGTTTTCTTACGTTCTATTAGTATTCTCAGGTATCGTTCTTTCTATGCATTTACGCCGATTGGACTAATGTTAAGATTGGTTGCTCATGTTAACTCGATATAGTATGCGATGCTATGCCGCTCCTGCTGTAGGGGATTCTGTTCTTGTCATTTCTTTACTTGTTGAGGATCTCCCCCTTCCCCTTTCGTTTGTGTTCGAGGGGTCTCCCCCCTCTCACTGGTTTGGCTATTTTTGTTTTAATGTTTGCCGGCAATTCCTAACTGGCTGTACTGTTTATTGTAATTCTTCCCCCTCCTCATCCTGAACTTGTTGGTGTTTCTCTCCATGTTGTGGTCCATTGATTCTGAATCACTTGGTCTGTGTGTCTCCTCCAGCTCTTTCTGTCCTCGTGTCTACCCCTGCTTATGATGCGGGATTCCTGGTTATTTGGGTTATTGTAGCTTGTATCCATCAATGGTTCCACCCGTGAGGTTATTTTGCATAGACCATGGTCCTCCCTGTTTTGACATGTGCGGCACTTACTGGAGGAGTCTGTTGGCTTTTCTGGGCTATAGTGGGCTACTTTTTCATTTAGAAGGGGGTTTTTCTGCGTTTTGGGGGTTCCCTATGGGTTGTTTTGAATTTTAGGGCGTTTCTCTCTATAGCCCATTGAATGAATTCTGTGGGCTTTTATTTGTTGTGGGTTTGGCTGTTAATGCTGTTGCCTAATTATCTTTAGTTAGCTTTGCGTCTATTTTTCCTGTATATCTCCACGGTCCCAATTGTGTTAGTGTGTTGCCTTAGCTGATTCACGGGAAACCGATGCTTGTTGACCCGCCCATCCGTTCATAAGGCCGGACATCTCCGCGCTATGTTAGTGTGTGCCTTATCCCTTGTTCTGCAAGGAAACCTTTCAAATGTTATTGCTGTGAATTGGTGGTCCATTGTCAGATGAAAGCAAACTAAAATCTCGACCAATCCATGCTGTACTGTACAAACAAAGTTTTCTTATGTCTTCTAATCAAAAATATGCTTTCTGTTTGCAGTTGAGTGTATGATTGCTTAACCTCAGCCTTCCAGCATTTATGGATCGTAAGCATCTCACCATTATTAAGAATGTGTGTCCTTTAGTTGGTCCTGCCCAAAAATCAATGTGTATTCTAGACCAGATCCCCTTAGGTGATTTCCCATTCATGTACTAGGTCGCAGAAAGCTCGTCGGTGGCACGTCTAGATTCTTGGCATTGATTGCACATTGCTACCCATTCCCAATGTTTTTGATCCTTCCACCTCTGGCCACCTCACCCGCGAATACATAACTCCTAGCCAGGACTTTTATTGTCTGATACAGATGCGGCCAGGTTTGACCCCTCATGCGAATAATTCAAGTATCGTTTCCTTCTATATAATTAGTTTTACATCCCTTTAAAATTTCCATTGTTTCCATTTGTTCTATTTTTGAAACAGTTTAACTGTCTCATCACTTGCAGTCTCTGGCCACCTTTCCCTATCCGTTTAAAAATCCGTGCTAGGTTTTTGTTCACCTCGCAGTTTACCATAACCAATGCTCTGTTTGCTAGTGACTTCGGTATGTTTGCCATCATCTTGATTTGAAGGGTTCGACTTATGCTTCTGTTGGATGCAGGGATCATGCACTCCTAAATCGCGGCGATAGGGGGAGACGGCTCAGGGCATCAGCATGTGTTAATTGTTCTTCCTTGGTTGGTTAGAACAATAGGTGTAGGTTAGTTAGGCAGCTAGCGAATTTCCGACCATCCTCGATAAACCCATGCGTCGGACAGTTATGTTAGTGTTAGGCTTTGTTTGCCTACGAGAATTCCTCTAGGAAGAGGCTTTCCATGCGTCTGTGAACGAAGTGATAAAGGGTCTGCCATAGATATACTTGTAGCGGTGTGAACGTCTTATCCTCGTTATCGTATTTTTCTGGGGGGGGGGGGGGCGCCCCACACAGAAACAAATTTTTTTCTATTCTTCGCCCCCCGCTTTCATTTACTGGAGTTTTCTTCTTCTTTTTTTTCTTTTCGTAAAGTTGGGGGGGCTTTGTTTTTAAAAAGAATTCCACTCCACTTACGATAGAGTTTTGCAAATGAGCTATCGTGAAGTGTGCTTTCTCTTTCCAGTCAGATGATACGACTGGACTTGAGGTATCGGGCACACCAATTGTACCTGATAAATGTCTCTCTGCATCTTCTTCCGCGGCCGTAGGTCATTTGTGCATGCATTGCATTTTTAATGTTATTGCCGAAGTGTATGTCCACTGTTATTGTATCTAGCACACAGTTCTGAGTGTAAGTAATTTATTCCTGGGAATTGCTGTTTCTTCTCATCGGCCCCTCAGGTCCAGGTAGTCTTTCCTTAACAAGCAACCTGTTGTTAGTGGTTCCCTATGTTCGAGCTTTTCTGCGCCTGGCACGAATACATTGTAAAAATTAATACATGTCCCCGAAAGAGGGCTTTGCAAGTCTGTGTCTTATATTTTGGGTCGGGAGCTTCTTTATTGCTCTGATTTTGTTTCAAGCTGAGGCTGTGGATCGCTTCTTTGTCTCTATGAACGCCGTTGTATCCCAGGAATTAAAACTTTGTTGGGGCTAATTGCGCACTTCTCTTTTTCGTACTTTATAGCTCCCAGCTCTTTAATTTTTTGTTCAAGGACCTCCCTTTAGCGGTTGTCTCTTCAGCTTACATTCTTCGCTGTCCTTGGGATTGATTCCTAATACATTTCTCAAAAGTTTGGTACCGCCTCCTTTTATTCCTTGCAATAGGAGTTCCATTTAAACTCTGGAATACCCCTGCGGGCCACGCTTAACTCTGCAATTGCAGTCCTGTTGCATTTCGAATGCTCTCCCGCCTGTGTGTCACAATTGTTGGTGCTTCCCTGTTTCTGCGCCGTCAACTTGGTAATCGTTAGTAGGCTTGGCGCAAGGTTCCAAACTTTCACAAAGATTTTACCTCCCCCAAGAATGTAATAGGTAGCGTCTGTACCACAGAACTGGGTATGCGCTTTGCTGATACGCCGTGGTTCTTAAGGGTTGCCTTTGTAGCTCCCGCCAATATATCTGACCCATTTCTGGTTTAACTAGCGTGGTTAACAATTGGGCTGGGCTTTCCGCAACCTTGTTTGCGGTCCGATTGGTTCTAATATCCCACTGTTGCCAATAGGTTTATCTAATTGTTTCATCAATTTTTGTTCTAACGTGAAAGCGAACTCTCCTTGCCTTTAGCGTCTGCATACGGGAGGCTACATTTGTGATTTAAATAAATGAGATTTAGGGGACCCTTGTGTACTTGCCCAGGTTCTCTGTTGAAGGCGCTCCTGAATAATCCTTTCATCAGCAGTGCTCTTCCAGTCTTGTCCTCTAGCTTAATGCTCGGCTTATTCCAGTTACTGCCGACTTCCTCATGCGATACACAAAACCATTCGGAGCTTCCCAGTAGGTTGGGCTCAGACTCCGGTTGACATATGGTTCAATGGAAGACTTTAGTGTGTTTTTTGAATTCAACTTTGAAAATGTCTGGTCCCTACTACAGGAATGCTAGTTTCCCTGGTAGTCCGTTTAGTGGTGAGTTTTTGTATTTCTAGCTCTCCCTCGTTTATATTCATGGTATTAGTTCTATTTTTCTTAGCGCGGTATTACTCACGATCACCATTGATACAAATACGAGCCTCTCAACTAAATTCCACTCCATCTCACATGGCTGGCCTTTCTTATGGTGACTCTGCACTATGTACCTTTTTTGCAGCTGATGAGGTTGAGCTGCCCAATAGTTATTGCTTTGATGTGTTCCTCTTTTCTGAGTTTTGCTAACTTGCCATTGCTTGATTCTGTTTTATTGCTACTCCAACGGCTCCCATTATTTCGCTTTCCCTCTCTCTGCGGGTGAGGTATTCCATATCGGTGTCTTGGTGGTCATAGTTATTTTTAGTTCAGGCCCATGGCCTAGCTACATGGTTGTTCCCCCCGTCTCTCGTAGTTCACGCATATATCCTGCATCCAATCATGCTATCGAAGAAACGGCCATTTTCAGAAGATGTTGCATGGGTTTCCTCCGCACCTGGCACAACGGATTTCTGACTTTCTCTCCATTTCGCCTCCCGTCTACCTCTTTTCCAACCGCGAGTTTGTTTACTCTTACTCGTCCTCTCATCACTCTTCCGAATCAGGGATTGGAATGTCCTTGTGATATGTTGTGAGTGGTGAGTTTTTGAGTTTCCATCTGGGCGATGTCTCTCGATTCGTATCTGTGTTTCATTAGTGCTTTTTGGGTCTTTCTCTTTAGGTAATTTATTTCAATTTTGTCGCATTGCGTGGTGGCGGTCGATTTCTGTGTTGCTTCCGTGCGGTGGCTTATCCTATATCCTATTCGCCGTCCTCTACTGCTCTATCTTAAGATCTTCAGTTAGTAGTCGACCCTCTAGTGTAAGGTCCTTTAATCGAGGACCAACGCAGGTTCGCCTCTATGGCTTCTCATCCTCATGTTTAGAACATTTCACACTGCCTCTCACCAACGTCTCTTAGTGTCTCCGCAACAAAGATCTCCGGACTGCTCTTGTTTCTTGCTTCTTGGTCATTGCCGATAAAACTTCCATGTCTTTTTGATGAGCGCCAATGAAATGTTTGGTTGACACTAGCAGGTGCTCACAGTAGATTTCTCTACGGTCCGGTTCCACACCATCCTGTCCTTATACATTTGTTCGGGTATGCTGCTCCAATGCCTTTGCCACTTCTTGATCGAGTAACTGGTGGTTGATCTGCACGTTGAACTGGAGGTACCACGCGATCACAGAATTGGCACATTCGCAATCATTCCCTATTGTTTCAGTAGAGTCAGATTGCTCACCGTTCTCGTCGGGATAGATCGGCCGTTCTACCAGTCGCCTCTTCTAGAACAGCGATGCCAACGTGTCAACGGACAAGCTAGTGCGATCGGGCTCGACATTTGTCGTTTACTGGTCTCGTCCCAGTCTTCAGTTGCTGGGTTGAATGGGCATGTGGCGAGTTGTTCCCAAACCATTTCGTCTCACTTGGTCCTCATTGCCACCGGCGAGTTCGCACAACTTGGGCTCCTTGATCATCAGTCCTCACTATCCCAGCTTCGTCCGCCAGTGTTGGCATTGTGCGAAAAGCGACTTCAAGCCCCAGTTGACCTTTTTTCCTTTTTACTTTTCTCTCTACTAAATTCCACCCACCTCGGTGCATGAGGAAAAACCGTGGCCTCAGCCTTTTTATAGCGCGCTGCTGCACTGGCTCGTTGCCACGCCATAATCGATGCGACCATCTCTGCTTTCAGACCAACTCTGCCCGCTAACATAACGGGACCAAGCCTGTCAGTAGGCCTTAAGTATGCACAGAAATACTATATGCAGAACATTTTCCTTCCAATGCTCACTTAGCCTCTCAATGCCATCAGATCTCGAGTGGGTGCTGCGTATATCTATCCACAGTGTTGTGACCCAGTTCTGGAGAACCGGAGCAAGCAGAAGAAATTTTCAGTTAGCTTCGGAGACCACGAAGCAATTTACCACCTACTGGAGATTTTACAATATCCTTCCCCTGCCACACCCACCAAGCCATGCCCACAGAACTGGTAGTAAAAAAAATTGAATCCCACCACTGAATGGCATCCTTCTCAGAAGGCCCATGTCTAGAGGATGAATGATAGAGGATCTCTAGGCCTGGGTAGACAACTTTTACCTGGTTACATGGTCCTCGACTAACAGCCATTCATTTGGTGACCATTCCAAAATTACGGCACTAAAAAAAGTAACATGATCGTTTTTCCACACTTAACAACCCTTGCAGCATCCCTGTGGTCATGTGATCAAAATTCGATGCTTGGCAACTGGCATGTATTTATGATAATAATAGTATCCCAGGGTCATGCACCATTTGGATAAGCAAAGTCAATGGAGAAGTCAGCTTCATTTAACAACCATGTTAATAACTTAATAACTGCAGGGATTCACTTATCAACTGTGGCAAGAAAGGTTGTAAAATGGGACAAAGCTCACTTAACAACTTGCCTTGCTTAGTAATGTGAATTATGGGCTCAATTATGGTTGCAAGTCAAGGACTACATGTATAGTCTTCCAATTCCGTAATATAGGGAATCCTAAAACCGTGATCTGCAAGCTGCATCTATGGCCTAATAATCCACTCACAAAGCCATCCCAAAATGGAAGAAATCCATTTTGGGATTTCCATTTCATACACAAAATAAGGGTCTTCAGCATTGCAGATGCTGGAGCACCCTTCTTTTCATGGTTTTACAAACGTTGAATACATCCTCTCTTGCACCCATTCAATGTTTAACAGATAACAGATAATCAGAATTGGAAGGAACCTTGTAGGTCATCTAGTCCAACCCCCGCAGGGAGTTAGACTAGATGCAGGAGACCCTACACCATTTCTGACAAATGGCAGTCCAATCTCTTCTTGAAAGTCTCAAGTGATGGCGCTCTCATAACTTCCGAGGACAAGCTGTTCATTGGTTGATTGTTCTCACTGTCAGAAAATTTCTCCTTATTTCCAGGTTAAATCTATCCTTGTTCAGTTTCCATCCATTGTTCCTTGTCTGGCCTACAGGTGCTTTAGAAAACAGCTTGATCCCCTCCTCTCTGTGGCAACTCCTCAAATTTTGCAGGTGGCCTTCAAGCCAATGAAGATCCTAGTAGGTGTTGTTCACTTTGGTTTTAATATCGCCATTATTTCCTAAAATTAAAATAAATAGATGTGAGCAACCCTCCCCTCACCATACATATAGTACATATGCTTGGGGTTCATTTTCTGCCATTGAGAGGAGCCTAATTTGTAATATGCATGTAGACAGCTGCACATCATTACATAAACTTTTGATTTACAAAACTGTATTGCTCTGCCATTGTAGAGTTAATGCATTTGCAAGGTTTTGTAAAAAAAAACTTGAAATAACCCAAATGACATTCACAGCTTCTTTTCTGGAAGCTGTAGCATTGTACTTCTGGCATGTGTACTCCCGCTATAAATACAAGTTGCAGGGCACTCGTACCCTTTCAAAGCTCTATTTCTCCCACAGTTATAGCTCTATGCATTAGTGTGTGACATTTAATCATGTTAAAAACACAGAAACAATTGCACTTTTTTTGAAAAAAAAAGTGGCTTGGAAAGAAAGAAAAAAGGCTGCTTTGAAACATGATGCTATCCTTCAAGAAAACCACAATAAAATTCACAAGAAAACCACAGGGATATTGGCTAATAGCAATAACCATAACTATTTTCTTTCAGTTCTACTGCGTAAGTAATTTGACCCTGGGGATGAACTAGAAGGAAGAAAACATATCTTGAGACCTAATTTTAAATATGTAATGTTAAATATGTAATGTAAGTGCAAGGTTATCCTACTTGATTTTGCTCAGTGCATTGCTTCTTCCAGTTCCTTGAGGAGTAAGAAATCCAGGGGAATAGTATCATAATGTCCCATCACATACAGCATTAGTGATATCAATTTCTATAGATGAGGAGAAGGAGGTAGGAGAGAGAAGGGAAAGAAGAAGAAAAGAAGAAAAAGGAGGAGGAAAGAAAAAAGAGAAAAAGAAGAGGAGGAAGAGAAGGAGGAGGAGGAGGAGGAGGAGGAGGAGGAGAAGAAGAAGAAGAAGAAGAAGAAGAAGAAGAAGAAGAAGAAGAAGAAGAAGAAGAAGAAGAAGAAGAAGAAGAAGAAGAAGATCATTTGCCACCTATGTCCCAGGGATTCTGGGGTATACTATAGATCTCATTTATGGAGGAGCAGATAGATGTGCTGACTAATTGGTGAAGCATTATCAGGTTTCTCCCAAGAAAGCAATCTCTACCTGTAACCCCAGAAGATATAGAATTCCATTGGCATAAATGAGAGAAAATGAAACAAAAAACATGTACAATCCAAGACAAAGAAATCATTCTTCAGACCCAGGTTTTTCCACCGTTGGCTGAAAGGGCATGGATGGTTCTTCTGTACAACACAATGCAACTTGAGAATCCTACAACTAGCAATAACAAGCCAATACTGAAGTAGAAGTTTTTAATTAAGAAAAATTCCTCTCACTCACTTTTTTTTTTTTTGTGCACGAAGCTTTAAGAACATTGCATTTCTCTCTCTAGCCCTCAGCACTTACATAGCACCCTATAAGCAAGGCATAGCATTCAAAGGCTGGTTTTAATGTAGTTTTTAAAAATGCAGAGGAAAGTACACCTGGACCAGCTGAGCAAATATTTTGGAATCAATCCTGTATTTTTTTTTCCAATAATATATCAAAAATAACCTAGAGAGGAGTTTAAATATAGCGCTTCTGAATTGCTCTTTCCAAGAACTGATGAGCTGTTTGTATATAAGAATTGCAAGAGGTTAAGTAGCAAAATGAGCTACTTCTCTTAGGAAAGGCTGCTGCAAAATAAACATAAAATAACATTCTAAGGGAGACATTAAGGTTCACCCCTGGGTTATGGGAATGCTATTCACAGCCCTCCATCTTGAGAACAATGGATGCAGGGAAATACACGCTTCACTTCACAGCAGAGAGTCAGATAACAAGCCCAACTGATTGTTTACATGTCTCAATCACTTCTAAAAAGAGTTTCTTTCTTAGGAAGGGATGGAAAAGATGGTTCATAATCTACCATTAGCCATATTTTTTTGTTCTTGACAAATATAAAGCACAATGGTCACAATAAGACAACACACACCACCTTTAAAGGCCCTGTCCCACTACACTTACGGATGCAAAGAGGATGTAAAACGTTAAAAAAAGCTTGCCATCTGTTGGAAAATGCTATGCATCCGTTGTGTACTCATTGCATACATGTTTCATGTGCTCTATCCCTCGAGCATCCGTCCACTGCGATTTCATCCGTGCAAGAAGTTTTGAGCTGCACAAAACTTTGTAAATGGATGAACTTTCCGTCGTGTACGATGTAAATCCGCGACATACGAACAACAAACGTTCTATGTCCATTTATCATCCATTAAACGTCTGCTGTATCCTCTCTGCATCCTCTGGGCATCCTCACAACTCACATCCGCTGCAGCTGAAAATGGAAAGAGGGAGGAAACAAAAGGTACATGGAATGTCTACACAGTGTTAGTAGCACGGAAATAGAAAGGATGCGCAGTGAACGGTTTGCATCCGATATACATCCGTGAGGCATCCCCTTTCTTTCCTTTAGGCGTACGTGATGCATCCGCTTTATCCGCTATTGTGTCCGCTTCAAAATTATCCCCCGGAACCCCTTCAGAGGTGTCATCCACTTCCATCCGCTAGGCTTCCTATGAACATCCGTTTAACATCCCCGCTACATACTACCCACGTCCGTTCTTTTCCATTCTTTCCCGTTCTGTTTATGCAAATTTTTGCCACTTTTTGGAGCAGATGACAACGGTTGGAGCCACCCCCAAAATTTTGCTCGTCCACTGTGTCCTTTATGCATACGTTTTGCATCTGGCCAGTGGGACCGGGCCTTAAGTAGTGTATCAAAAACTGAAACAGCAGGAACCAGCTAATTGCCACAAACATACTGAAGGTTTTTTTTTTAATAAAAGTTTATTAATTTTATTTTTTGCACATCTCTTCACGTGAGCAACGTGATTCCAGATGACAACATTTATACATAGTCATACTTACATTTTCAACTTTTTTATTTAATAACACATCAAATTATTATCCACTCCACTAATCTTCAAATAAATTTCCATTTCATATTTCAATTCAATAATTCAATATCAAAATCATTTCCTCACATATATTTTCAATTCTTTATCTGCTATTATTTCATTTTCATCTTACCACCTATTTTATTTTACCTTATGTATTATCTTCATTAATTAACTCAAGACCAATATATAGTAAACATACACAAAAAAGCAAGATTAAAGTAAAATTAATATATTTAGGATCTACATGGTATATTCCTCTACAATATGTCTTCTATTTATTCCAACACTATTCATATAACTGTTTCATATTTTTTCTTTATTTCCACATAGCCACATCCCCCTTTTATATCATATCGAACCATTACCTCTAAATCTCTCAGCCTTGTCATTTCTCTTGGTTTTCACTAGCTTTCTCTTTTCTAAGTTTTTTCAATCTTTCCTTTTTATTTCCATTTGCCAGTCACCCATCTTCTCCCCCACCCTTTCTTGTTCTCTTCTTTGAAATTTGTAGAATTTCTTCTTCTTTTGTTTAATCCTGGGAGCGTTTTCTCTTTTATTTATTAACTCTGTCATCAATGTCATGGGTTTTTAGTTCCTTTAATTGTCTTATGGTGACATCTCTTGTTCTCCATGTTCAATTTTCCTCTTCCTTTAACTCCTCCTCTCTAGATTTCTTTTTTCTTCTACAGACTGCGCGCCATTATTTTTTTTAAGCCAGTATGTCCAATATTTCCCTTCTTTCTTCAGCATTCCTCGTTACAGTTTGCAATTTCCAGACTTAAATCTTTGCCTTTATTTCTTCCATTTTTTAAAAATCAGTTAGTTAGTAAAATTCAAATTATTTTGTTGCGATCCTTGCCAAAAGTCTCCTTTTTTCTCTATGACCTTATCAATCCTTCTGTCTCTATCACAATCAACATTCAACAAAGGGATTTTGCCTTCATTTTTCCTCTCACTACCAATTTCTTCCCCCTTTTTTTAAAGTTTCTGAGTTCTTGTTCGTTTATTATTCTTTTATCTCATAACAATTATGCAAAGACCAGTGATTTTCCATAATATGAAAGGAAAAAAGACTTTAACCATGCAGGTTGGTGCTCAATTATCACTTTCCAAACTTATGCAAATGGTTCTTTTCTTTTCTCTTTTCAAAATTATATTTAATGTTAATTTTCAAACCATTTCCACTATTAGCGTTCTTAATACTAGTCAATCAGGCAATCCAACATTTTGTCCAATGCCTAATTTTTTGATGCCAAATTATATATATATTGTTTCTGAATTTAATCTCAAATATTCATTGTAGCTTTTTATAATCCAATTTTGCTTACCTTATATTTATCCTCTTATTTTCCGTTTGCCGCTGTCATACTCTTAGCAAGGGCCTTTCTTTCTGCTTTTCTCGGAGGTTATTTCAATAAATTCAGGTTCTTTTATTATCGTTTACATGTTGCTCACCAACTTCACTGCTCCAGTGCATACTCAGGTCCCAGCAGCTTTCCATCTTCAGGTCAAGCCATTTAAAAAACTGCTGTTTCTCCCTGTCTTCCAGGGGAGCTAATACCTAGCCAGGGAGGGGAGATGCGCGGTTCCCCTCAACCCAGACTAGCAGTTCTTCCCCTCTTCCCCCACCTCTCGAGGTGGGTCAGATGGTTCTGGTCCCACAGGGACCCTTTTCCAAACAAGGTAAACACGGATCAAAGCCACACACGATCGCGGGTCTCTGATTCGGTCTTCAACGGAAAGGTCACCGAAGTTCCCAACATACTGAGCGTTTTGAAGACCCCACTCATCCATGCATGCCATCTTGGGCGGAGTCCCAAAAGGAAGATAAGCGTTCGTGTCGACACCAATGTTCGTTGAACAACCAATGAATATATTGGAGTCGCTCCAGGATTTTAAGGGAAATGAGCAATTATATCTATACTTGCATAAAATCAACTTTGCACAGGAATAAACAGAACATGTACTGATCATTTTTTAAAAAGATAATCATTTTTGAATAAGAACTTGTATACCACCTTCCCATAAAGATGTTGATGCAAGCTGCGAAAAAGAGAAACAATAACAAAACATAATTGTCAAATGAGTTGATCTGAATCATATAGTTAATTGCAAGCAAGGAAGGTCTTTGCTGAAAAGATAGTTCTTCATTACCAGCCACAACTCCAACTCGATCAAAATTGGTAGTTTTGCCTTGGATATCAGCAGAGATAGTTCTTTCCAGCAAAAGCAGAGCATAACCCTCCAGAAAATCTCTCCAAATGATTTCAAAGAGTCCCATATTCTCATCCAGAATCTCACAGTTGATTGACATGCTTTAAAACAAGACAGATGGATTTTAATAGTAAGGTACCACAGTCCCAAGTTACATAAAGAGCTTAATGTTTCATTTATAAAATCTTGAACCTGGCCCTGATAATTGATGAAAACCCCTCATGGTTTCAACCACATGAAGATGCTATATAAAAAATTAAAAATTGTGGAGTGAAAGGTCATTATTCGAGAAAGAAACAAGCTCCTTGTTTCAGTGTGATTTCATCTGACAACCAACTGTTGTGAGAAGTTCAGTCACTTCAACAAGTACCAGGTTTAATAAAAACATGGTTAGTCCCTTCTTTTTCTTGAAATGGATAGGCATCTAATAACACACTCAGAAACCTTTTCAAGGATCAGGAAGGCTAGTCACAAGAGTATTAAGGAGTTGACCACTTCTCTTCATCAAAGGAGCCTAGTTGCATTTAAAAGGGTCTGCGGTGGTCAAAATTCAGAAAAAAATAGATGTAAATTTGCAACCCAGTGACTTTAGATAACATGAAACCAAAGTGGGTGAATATGAGGATGGAAGCTTCTTCTATTTCTTCTCAAGGTGCAAATGAGCATTGATGGTCTAATCTTGCAAAGAAACATCTGCCATCTTATTGGCAGTGATTCATTTCAAAATAAATATAGAAAGGAGGACTAGCGCTCAAAGTTAAATCTGGGAACATTGTCAATTATGCTTTGAAAGTTTTTGCTTGTTTGCTGTGTTTATTGGATCCATCTTCTTTGTCATTCAGGAACTCCAGGTTGATCAAGAGAAAATCTATTGGCCAAAGCACCCAGTCCTTATAGTAGCTCTCTACAATTCCAGAGGAGAATTGCAACTGAGCCTCCTGGATGGCCAGCCCAATACTATACATTCACTGCTAACCCAACATTGTGATTGCCTGATATAATATATAGCACTATTGTGGGAATTGCTTTTATTTGCACATGCTTAGAACCAACAATTTCTCTTGCTACATTATTTATGAACAGTCATTTTTAACTCAAAGCCAATCAAACCTGTTAACAAGACCAAGTCACAAAGACCACCAAAACATTAACCTAATTTTTTATGAATTCACAAGAAAACATTTTTAAAGAAAAACTCAAAATGTCAGAGTTGATCTGCCGATCAATCTGTTTCCTATTACAAAAAATTAAAAAAACCTGTATAGACCCCTGATAAATTCTGTCAAAATCAATGGAAAACATCAATATATTCAGGAGATGTTTATGAGCATAGTGTTTAAAAGACCTTCCATCCACTATCTGAAGAAGAAATAAAATTAAAGAAAATTTTGAGACTATCATTCAAATTATAAATGTACATGATAAAGGTTCAGTACCCAAAGCAAGGACTTCATTGCATAAATTAACTAGTCCCACTGGCCAACGGGATGTAAAAACGTTATGCATAAAGACACCAGCGGATGAGCAACCATTTCGGGGTGGCTCCATCCGTGTTGTCATCCGCTGCAAAAAAGTGGCAAAAATTTGCATAAACAGAACAGAAAAGCAATGAAAAAGAACGGCACGGGGTTAGTACGTAGCAGGGATTGGTTAAACGGCATGTTCATAGGAAGCCTAGCGGATGACAGCGGATGGGAAGCGGATGACACCTGCCGAAGGGCTTCCGGGGAGAATTGCAAAGCCGACGCATAGCGGAAGTGTGCGGAATACATAGCGGATTGAAGCGGATGCATTCAGACGCTATTAAGAAGCAAAGCGGATTGCCGTGCAAATGTATATTGGATGCAAAGCATTCACTGTGCAATGCCGGGGAGTATGAACTTGCATCAGACTCCAGGGATATAAAAGGATGCAGCACGCATGTCAGTCAGCATTCAGCAGGAAAGACGTGCTGCCTAGCATACATCTTCACAGGAACACGCGATGTTCGTCCAGTCAGGCAAGAAGCAGGAAGCCCCCATTTTTGCGCGGGAAGCGGGCCCTTAAACTTTCGGTTCCAGCCCTGGCAAGAAGGACAGAAAACCAGCTCCCACCCCCTGGCACTGAACTCTTGAACCTGCTGTGAACTGGTGCTGCTGCGTGCTGGCTGCTGTGCTGGTGCGGTGGCCTGGTGCTGCTGCTCCCTGCTCCTGCTGCTGCGTGGTGGACCCAGCCCCAAGCGCCCCAAAAGCCCCTGCTGCATGAAGGCCACTTGCTGCTCAAGCCCCTGAAGGCCCCTGCTGCTGAAGCCCTGCAGAGGGAGGACGAGGGCAAGGGAAGGAGTAAGGAGAGAGGAAACAGACACCGCTTCTGAGACCATGAGGATGAAGATGCTGGAATGGCTGAGGGAGAACAAGTACCTCTGGAGAAAGGGCACAGACTGTATCGGAGACACCAAGAAGAGCGAGCAGCTTGGAGAGAGGACAAGGGCAGAGAGCCGGGGTACACGCAGATGGAAGTCCTGGGATGGTGGAAGCACATGCCAGGACCTGGTATGCGCAGCTAACCTCAAGAAAATCCTGGCAGGGCCGCTGTCAAGCTCGACTGACTGGAGAGTATCCATGGACACAGTGGCAGTTTCCTGGGAGGTGAGATCCGGCCACCGAGCGAGAAGCCCCGCTGACACCCCTCGACCTCAGGACCAGCCACAGACAGCCAGTCGCTCTTTCCAGCCAGGAGCCAAGCGGGCTTGTGAGGAAGGTTCTTCAGAGGCCCACACAGAGACCCCCCCTGACAAAGCTTGCACTTCCCATGCTGCGACTTGGAGGATTCCCCTGTCACAAACATGGAGGAAGAAGACAGCACCACCAGAGACAAACCCAAACCCAGGATGCAGGCAGAGAGGCAGACTGGGAGGCCAGGAACCACAGTGTTGCTGTTTGGAGCATCCAGGACACAATGAAGACCAGCACAGAACTTCTCTCTTCAGTAGTCCACTTGGACAGGATCCTTGCGCGCCACCACACCTTCATCACCTACATAAGCCACACCCTCAGGGACCTGCCCGAGGCCCAGTACCAGGTTGATGCAAGCAGAAGAATCACGAAGCACTTCTGCACAACCCTCAACGGCCCAGCTGAAGCTACTCCTTACCCAGTCCAGGTCTGCTCCTCCACCCCAGGCGATTCACAGCACTTCGCACAGCTTTCAAACAGCCTCTCACTACCAAAGACTATGACTACAGGGACTCCCCACAGCCAAAAAACAAGACCTTCCCAGTTCAGGCCCAGGTTCAGCGGACACCACAGATGCCAGTCCTCACCCCAGCTACAGACCAGACAGCTCCACTACACTCCTCCTTTCCTCCACCCCACAGCCAACCCCATTCAACAGACAATCTATCACCAGTCTTGTTTGCGCCTCACATCTCAGGTATTTAATGAAGGCCTCTTCGTAACCTCACGGGACTGCAGTCCAGCTGCTCGGATAGCTTTTCCTGAACACACCATCCCCTGTTGTATACTCTCGGGCCGCCAAGCATCCAATGGGCGCCTCAGAACCAGCACCCCCCCCCCCCCCTTCAAGCCACATGCCACTTCTACAGTCCCTTCCCGCTTAACAGCTGAACCATGGACAAGACTCAGACGTGACTGGAGAAACAGTGCCAGAGACTGACTTGTTTACTTGTTCATTTATTTTTGCTTAATTACACTTGACTTGCGTTCATTTGCTTTTTTAATAAAAGTCATACAGTTTACTTAAGACAGTTATTAATAAAGTTATCTTTGCTAAACAAACTTGTTCATTTTTTTTTACTTAATAAACTTTCGAAAAAACATGACGTTAAGCCTTTGCATGTCTTGTGGGAATAGATAAGGATAGCTGTGGGGTAGATAAGAACCATTGTGGGATGATAAAAGCATAGTGTAGCGATAGATAAACTCCAGTGCAAGCATATGGGACCTGTATGGTCCACCCCCTCCCACTGCCAGCACACTATGGACCTTTATTATCAATAACAATTTATTCATTGCATCCAACACATTCAAAAATAACCAAAGCTCGTTTATTAATGCCCTATTCATTCGCTAGGACCATTCAACATACATGGCAGCCAATCTCATTCAGTGTTATGTGACAGGGCTCAAAAGCATCATTAATCATCTATCATTCCTGTCGTTTGCCACTCCACTGCTCCAGCTGGGGAGTTGCACCAGTATTGGTTCAGGAGGTTGTGCTGCTTCTTCCCTTCATGTGAAGCTCTGTTGGGGCCTTGTACATCCACAGTGTCTATTCAGGTTACATCCTTGCTCCATCACCAGGCTCCCATGTCCCATTCCCTTGGTTGATGTGGTCAAACAAGCCTGTTCTGCAAAACACTGGGTAGTGGGTGTGCATGCAGATTGTGCAGGATGCAGCAAGCTTTCATTGATGCTCCTCACCAGTATGTGCCTCTGCTGCATAGTGGTGAAGAAGTATCTGGAACCTGTTGGCCAGAATGCCAAAGGTTGTTCTCCACCACCCAACTTGCCCTGCCGGCAGCCTGTAGTGAAGATCCTCTCTTCACGGGTGAGCTATCTTGAACTGTTACGGCTTCATGAGGTAGGTTCTGAGGGAGAAGGTGTTCATCACCAATGATGAAGTACGGGCACATCTTGTGTCGTCATTGGGTAGGGGTCTGGATCGGAAAACCCATGATGAGTTGCATTCCAGCCCATCCTTGAGGGCACTAGCGTTTGTATACCTGGCCATTCTGAAGATGACCCGTTTGCCTGAAGCATCGATGGTAGATGAACTTGTAGTAAGGCATCAAAACCATGGCAAAGAGGATGATACTGAAGGAAGCCCTATGCTATTGAAATAAGTGGGACCCTGAAATTCCCGCTGGAGCTTTGGCAGCCACATGCTTCCCATCTATGGCTCCAACGGTTGTGGGAACAAGTATCCACCTCTGCATACCACTCTTTCTGCAAGTTTCCTCCCAGCCTTCTTCAGTGGTGGGGCACTTGAGGAGCTCCTATCCATGTATTCTTCAATACTGCCTTTTGCACCACTTTCTGCTGACCACTTTGCTGATTGCTGTTGTGTGGCACCCTCCACACTTACTACATTTTCTGTATGTGGTTCCAGAGGCTCAGTATGCACAGAGTCAGTGCCACCTTCAGTCCAGGGTCCAGGTTGGGACGGAAGTTGGTGGTAGGCTTGTCAACCTGTGGTCTCAGACACTCTACAAGCCTTCGTCAGACATGCTGGTGGGATTGGCACTCCTCACTGAAGTGAGTGGAATGCATGAGGGGTCTTCATCCTCAGCTCAAACTGGTCATAGAGTCCAAAACTTACATCTCTTCTCACAATCCATCCTCGACCCCACACAGCTCCTGGACGTCTCCTTCTTTTCTCCTTCTGATATAAAAGGTGAAACAGTCTGCACAGGTTTTGGTTTCATGGTGATGAATGATCACACTACCGATTACGGACTGTGGCATGATCCATGGTGGAGAACAATGCATGATGTGGAACACCAAGACCAAGGGTGAAGAGGTCTGTACACCACGGCCCTGCTGGGACTCATTACTGAGATCCACGATGATTCCTATCCCCCTTTTATAGGCAAATATTGGTTAATCCGCCTAGGTGTCCTTCTAACATACTCTAGACATACTGCAGACCGGTCCTACGCCACCGCTCCTAAAACCTATATTGACGATACATCCCAGACTACAAACATTTTGTCATTTTAATACTTCTTCTACAAGATGCATACGCTGTACATCCTTCTATTTCCGTGCTACTAATGCTGTGGTAGACGTTCCGATGACCTTTTGTTCCCTCCCCTCCTTCCTAGTTTCCAGACTGCAGCAGATGATGAGTTCTGGTTGAGAAGGGACTATGGCAGAAGAGGATGCAGAGAGGATACAGCCGGCACGGTTTAAATGGATGCATAACGGACATTAGAATGTTTTGTGATGCCACGTACATATGCCCGCGGAAAATCGAAGTGTACCCTCGTACGCAGCGCGAAAGTTAGCATTCGGCTCACAAAGTTTTGCTGCAGCTCAAAACTTCTTGCGTGGATGAAATCTCAGTGGACGGATGCTCCCAGGGAGTAGAGTGGATGACAACCACATATGCCAGTGAGTACACAATGGATGCATAGCATTTTCCAACAGATGGCAAGCTTTTTTTAACGTTTTACATCCTCTTTGCATCTGTAGGTGCAATGGGACAGGGGCTTTATGAAACTCAGAAAGCCTATGAAGTTGCAGAGTAGAAATGTTTGAAAATTATTTGCTTGTCCTCTTAAATTATTTTTGTAGACACCATAGGAAGTTGAAAAGGCAATTGGTTTTAGTAAGAGAGATTACAAGCTGTGGATCTGCCTGTCACAGTTGTGATAGATAAATAGATAAATTTGCTGAGTAGATATCCAGCAAATATTCCATCTGTGTGCAATTAAAATATTATCCTTTTTAAATTTATGAGCAGAGCATCCATTCCTATCAACCACATGTAATATACACCTATGTAATACATGGGGGACATCATAGGCACTGCATTATATATACATATTTGTTAATCAAACTGCAGTCTCCAGGCATGGCAAGATATCTGTGCTTCTAAATTTATGGAAGTCTAAGTATCTCAATGGCATGAAATTAATGGGATTTCAGTGTGGCATTCATGACCTGCAACTTTTAATAAGACTTAATTACATCTAGTTTTAGTCAAATCTAGAATATACTAATCATTTTTATTGGCGTGACCTGGAAGCTATCATGAAACCAACATAGCAACTGAGATGTACCAGATAGAGATTAAAGAACATTATCAGTGATTTTTGAGAGAAGGAATAGGTAACAATTTTGTACTTGCTCAGCAGATTTAGAAGAAAACCCATCTTTTCCCATGTTGCCTTTGTTTGAGTAATGTTGTCCTCTGTAGCATATTATCCTACAGAGAAGATTAAATAGAGACGGGGAAGACTTTCCCTTACTTTCGTATTTAATCCCACTTTCTTACAGATTTGGAAGCATGAAGCAGCTCCACTAAATCTTCTTTTACCTTTTGTTCCTCTATGTGCTAGTCAATTTTACATATTCACTAGACTTATGTGGAGTACAACTTAAAAGCATTTTGGTGCACACAGAGTGGGAATAAATCTTTGCTGCATATGTTCAAGAGAAACAGCAGCACCTTCTAATAACTCCTAACAGGTGTAATTTATTTTTAGCTTTCCAAAGTGTCCCCTTTAGATTTAGACTCATGAACAAATCCAGTATCCTAGGAGCAGAAGATTCTAAACAGTAGATCAATCTCTGAGGCCTAATCTAATGAGAGAGTTTGTTCTCCAACTCTGGGCAAGACAGATGGGAATATTTTCTAATAGTTTCTACTTTCTGACTGGGTCTTCTTCCAGTTTCTAGATTCCCAGAAATCTCATCCAGTATTTTAGTTATTTTCCCAAAAAAATCTGCTTTCGGGTTTGCATATTGTCATGATAAAACCAAAGGATTTATTCCATATAGAGAGTTTCCCATCAGTTAAGAATGCACAGGCCTGGGATTTCTATCAAGCCATCAACAGAAAATC
This sequence comes from Laticauda laticaudata, assembly GCA_004320025.1. Taxonomy (NCBI): domain Eukaryota; kingdom Metazoa; phylum Chordata; class Lepidosauria; order Squamata; family Elapidae; genus Laticauda; species Laticauda laticaudata. Next base: position 72,218 of record BHFT01019355.1, read on the forward strand.
CTTTTTAACTTTGGGGTGTTCTATTTATTTAATTGAATAACAATAAAACGTGTTATTTTTCACCACTTCAGTTTATTTACAAGCTCAGTTCAGAGTCCTAGTTTCACTTAACATTGTCAGTGAAGAAAGCCTTTATTGTTTTCAGCAAGGATGTGGAATTTATGACCTTTCAGACATGGCTGAGCTGCTGTTTCCAGTGGCACCAGCTTGCAATGATTAGAGAAGTTGGAAATTTTAGTTCAATAGCATCTGGATGGCCAGAGATTCTCTATTCCAGCTTAAGACCATAGTAAGTAAAGGACTACCTCTTTCCATACATTTCTACCCACTCTTGAAATCCTCCATCATATGAAACTTCAGTAGATGTTTACATGTGCGCATACTTCTCTATTATGAACTATCTCCCCTGATAGATCAACACATGGCTGTCCTTTTTTAATTTCACAAGCCTATTAGTGTGATTAGTTTGTGGTTTGCTACTCAGATGCATCTTGCCATTATATTTGAACTATTTTTATCTCCTTTGATTTTATTCCATGTCATTATGCTTTTGTTTTTAATCTGCACAGCCTTGAACTGGGCAGCTAGCTACTCTTAATTTGTTTTTGTGATACTGCAATTGAATTGGATTTGTATGTATATGTTGTGTAGAGAAAGACAGAATATATGCTTCAAGAGAGAATATTCAAAACACTTTCACCCCCTTGTGATAAATATCCCCCATCACACACTGTACTATTTGATGGCAGTGGTGGATTCAAATTTTTAACAACTGGTTCTGTGGGCATGGCTTAGTTGGTGGGTGTGGCTTGGTGGTCATGTGACTGGGTGGACATGGCTTGGTGGTCATGTTATTGGCTGGGTGTGGCCAACTCAATATCATTCACATTGAGGCACGCATCTCCTCACCTGGCATTTCATGACTGTGGAGATGCAGCAACAGTTGTAAGTGTAAAAAATGGTAATAAGTCACTTTTTTCAGTGCCATTGTAACTTTGAATGGTCACTCCACACAAGCAAAGTACCAGCAAAGGAGGGGAAAAAAACTCCAGAGAATTTCCTAAGACAGGAAGTCTAGTCCTGCCAAGAATATAATAAGGGTTAACGGAGAGGCAGTTTCTGTAAGCAACACCAGAATGTTTCCTTCCTGCCTTCCTTACAGGATTAGGCCAGTAATTTATTCTAACAATCAGTTCTCCGAACTGCTTAGAATGTTAACAACCAATTCTAGCGAATAGGTGTGAACTGGTAGAATCCCACCCCTGTGTGATGGGTCATAGTCTTAATATCTGCTGAGGACACAACCCTGTCCATTGCCATTTTAATATTTGTTTGTGAGTTGTAGAGGCCAGACCTCTGCTCTAGTTGGATCATCCTCATTCATGGAAAAGGCCCAGGAACACTGCCATGCCCATATGAAACTCACAGGACTTTCAGTGAAGGAAACAAACTCCAGTACCAAAGCAGATCTGGCACAAAGTAGAAAAGAAACCTTTTCTGACTTTTTGGTAGACCTCCCAATAGTTTCCCAAGAGATTCTTGCAAGCATCCCATGGCAGCAACACCTGCCATGGCAGCACATCTGGCAGAACGTTTTGCTTTGCGATTTTGGTTTTTCAACTTTTCTCTTCTAGGAAGATAAGGAGCAGGTCTGCTTCTTGTTATGCTGGAAGTTCTGGGAAGAATCAACTTGGTGATTGGTTGGTTTGCATCCCTGGTGTTCAACAATTGGTTTAAATTCAACTGTAGTGGAGTGGCTGATACAACTGGCCTTGCGGTACAGATTCCCAGTCATTTGGGTGGTAGGATCTGTAATCTGCAGCTGGTGAAGGAATAAAGATGAATTGGACATTAAACACATAGTATAGGGAGCAAGTTGGAGATCAAACATATTGGGTGGGGCAGAACATTGCCCAATTTTATTTGCACACCTTGCCCATAAGTTCTTCCCATTCTGCAAAAGCAAAGCATCAGGAATGCAGGGAACAGTGATCCTTAAAGGATTTTCCTTTAGACAATAAGGAGGGAAGTGTCATGATTGAGACAGAAAACATGCAGACAGGCTGATGCACGCAGGGCCTTCGTATGACTTCAGTACAAATCAGAGGTGGTATGGTTCTGACCAGTTAGCAGGTTCTGATCAGTTCTGGAGAACCAGTAGTGGAAATTTTGAGTAGTCCAGAGAACTGGCAAATACCATCTCTGACTGAAAATTTTACAATAACCTTCCCCTGCCACACCCACCAAGCCATGCCCACTGAACCAGTAGTAAAAAATTTTGAATCACACCACTGGTACAAATCCTCTACAGTCTGCATACTGTATGTGATTGTGTTAGCAACATTTATCCTGCAGTTGTAATAGGGCCTGGTTATGTCACCGGGAAGCAACCCAAGCAAACGTTCCTACATCCTGACAACCATTCTGTATTTGCCATGACAAATGTGAAAAATGTGCCATCATATTTATTACAGTGCATTTCACTTTGATCTCATCCCACAGAAGGATTTTCTTTTGACATAGATTTCTAGGCCCAGCTGGCCATAACAGATCGTAAATAAAAAGGATTGACATTTTATAGAGAGCTCCTGTCATCTGCAACTGATTTAAAATGTGACTCTCTCTAAGCATCGGTCTATAAATAGGCTGACTTCATTCCCCCCTTACTCACTTGTTGATAAATAATGCCAAATGTTTCAAGATTACTATCTTGACAGATCCTGATAAGGAACCAGGGTTGGGAAACATACATAATTGAGTGCAGTTGTCTGTACTTGGATTTTGAATTGCTTTGCAATTCATTCCAGATGTATTCATAAAACTCCCATTATTCTTCCTTTAGGAAAGAACATTGAAATTGTGCTGTCTGGGGTGATAAGAGATCGAAAGAAATGGCTCCCTTTCCTTCTGCAACTTTTATTCATTTGAAAAACAGAATAATATCCTCTCTCCTTCTATTTCTTTTACCCAGCCTTGATCTCCAGCCTTAATCCCATTGACCTGGTATAACTTGCCTGTGTTCTAAAATTCTTATCTTAAGGAATTAATGACCAGTAAATATAGCAACAGACTCCAGTATTAAATATTTTTTTAAAGCTGTCCCTTACAGCATGTACTTGGCCTTAGTTTATCTTGAGAAAGTTAAGGAGGGTCAGATCTGACAAGTATTTGACTGGGAAACTAACAGGAAATACTAGGGTTGTATATTGGATTGGAAGAATGGTGGGGAGGAGCTTATTGGAAGAATAGAATGAAAAACCACTTCCATGTTATTGCATTTTTCTGGATATGTATCCATATAACCTACAAGAGTGAAGACTGCCTTGAGAGAGTCTTCAACTCTTAGATATGTCTATGGAAGCAGAGTGTTCACAAGTGATATAGGCTAGTACTACCATTAGAGAGAATGGAAGATTCAGATGGGACCTCAGCCACAGAAATTGGGGATGATAAGAAGCTGAACTGAATGAAATGTTGGTTGACAAAGTTGTGGTTGCTTTGAGGCCTGCTGTATGGTGTTATGGTCCTTTGGATAACTAAAAGGAAGTAGATCATTTACAACCCTGTGTGTGGAGTAGAAGGTTACGATTTTAACAAAGCCTCTAAATTGTCATCTTCGTTTCTTTGTTTCTTAAAAGTCAAAAATATCAATGGTTCAAGTCTAAAGAAAATTGATAATTAACTTATTCAATTTATTTAGTTGCAATTTATATACAATTAATTTTTCTTAGACTGTTTTCTTAATATACTACAAAACATGCATAAATCACAAAAGAGATGAAAAGTATTTCATACTAAGCAACAATTCATGTAAAACTACATCAGTGTTAAATCCTACAACGTATATGCTTGTATAACAGATATCTATGCTGAGTTACAATGAAATTTGATTTGCTTTCCATCATTTGTAGATATGAAAAAGCAATCCAGACTAGCTCTTTACATAAGAAGGTTCTCTTCTCTTGTTACAACTATATACTATATATACTATAAAAAGTATATAATACTTTTTCAGGCTAAAATGTACTCTAGAACAATATTTCTCAACCTAAGCAACTTTAAGGTGGGTGAATTTCAACATGTTGACTGAGGAATTCTGGGAACTAAAGTCCACACATCTTAAAGTTACTGAGATTGAAAAATGCTGCTCTAGAATAACAGATGACACAAAGCTCCTTTTAGGTCCAGGGGAAGTGCTAGATAGTAAAAAGTGGGTAACGTACAAAAATGTGCAGAGCCAGAATAAGTATTGAATTGGGTTTAATGAATGAAAGTAATATCATTTTCATATCATCACTCCCGCATTTAATAGCTTTCAATCATATTTTATGGAAACTTTTGGAGAGATTTTGAGGGTCACAGTGAAAGCTGTATGTTGTTTCAGGCCTTGGGCTAAAGCACTTCTGGCATAAATTGTATGAAGTTAGTTCTGTTCTATCAGGATTTATGAACTTTACCATTAGTTGCCCTAGTAACAAGCTTCTAAAAATACATTTCTTACAAGAGTCATTCTTCTCAATTATTGTAGCAAGGTTTCTTGAAACCAGGCAGACAATGGTCACTTTTAAAGACAAGAGACCCACAGAAGGGGGTGTGTATGAGAATTTTGGCACCCACATCCATTTGCTGGTACCCAACGTATTCAATCAACTTCCCCAGGCTGATCTCTGAAAAACAGGAAAAAAATTGGCTGCCCTTGTGTAGGCACTGTTTGAATTCTTTGCTCTTTATTTTCCCAGCCAGAATAGGCAAAACTGTGTGTTTCTAAGGTTCCAACATTGTCCTTTGTTTAGATTATACTGGAACAAACATCTTGCATCAGTCTTGGACAGAGATCATATAGCTGTTCATTGCCCATTGTATTTCTATAAACATAAACAGAAATCACAAGAAGCCAGTTTAATACAGAGCCATTTTTATTTTCTTACTCAGAAGTGGATGCCACATTCTTGCCATGGAGTGGGATGTAAATCCAAATAAATTAACCCCAATCCTGATAGTGATAGTTGCACTATGGTCTTTTTTTGAATACAGCATCCCTGCCATTTTGGAAATTGTTCTTGAGTCTTGTAGTACTAGGAATGTGTTGGTAGTAATAAAAAATATTAGAGATCAGTTACTGTTATTAATCCATCCAATTGGCTTAAACCTGTCTTTCGAATGAAGTTCCTGTTCTAGCTTATTTTCACTGAATCTAGAAGCACCTTTGATTTGTTTTGCATATGATGAATTTTGTTAATGGGGGGGGGGGATCAAAAGACTTTTGAAGCAATATTAAATCTGCCAGAAAAGTTTTAAGATTTAGGATCCTTACAGATTCCTTTATCCCTGCTTCTCATTGGGAAATCTTTTTAATGATTTGCTTTATTTAAAAGTGTATGTTTATATATACACTTCTATAAAAGGGCTCAAACTAAGATTTTCAGGTGATTTTCTATCTACCAGTGACCAAGTATGGACTTGCTTAGCTTCAGCAGTCTGACTTCATCAAGTACTGTATCATCAGACCACACACTGGCATTTTCTCATGTTAACTTCCTGAAAAATATATGAACCATGGTGGCACAGTGGTTAGAATGCTGTATTGCAGCCTAATTCGGCCTATAGTCTGGAGTTCAATCCTTACCGACTGAAATAAGTCATCCTTCCATTCTTCCAAAGTCAGTAAATTAAAGACCCAGATTATTGGGGGAAATATGCTGACTCTGTAAACCACTTAGAGGTTTATTAAAGCACTATGAAGTCTAAGTGCTATAAGTCTAAGTGCTATTGCTGTTTCTCTATAATTCTACTAAAAGTTATGGGATGAAGGTGGAATCACATGCTGACTTTCAAAATCTTTCTGGTACTTCAGATACAGAAGTGCCAGTCCAAAGGCAGAAGCACTCTAATCTCTGGAGATGTTTACTCTGAATTCTGCCTTGAAGGCAAGTGCCTGCAATAGTTTTTTTTCCCTCACACTGTTGCTGCCCATAAATCCGAACATAGGACATTTCCTAACACTGGGGTTTATGGGAAATTGAAATGCTTGCTTCAATCAACATTCACTTGGCACCAATCAGAAATCTGCTGCTGGATTACCTGGCTTACTATAATCAGTTCTGAGCTATGTTTTGGATTTCAGGAATATGTTGAAACACATATTTTGTATATTTTGTGGGTAGTTTATTAATATTTGTTTATGTGTCATGTGCACTGAGTACATTTTAGCTTATGAAACATTTGTTATAGATAATGGGGGAGCACTGATAGTATATAACAACAAAGCAAACAAAAAGGTTGATAAAAAAATAAAACTAACCAACTTTATTAGTATATAAGCTTTTGTGAGTAGTTGCCATAGAAAAGGTTGACTAATCATGAAGGTACTACCAATCTTTGTGTCTGTTACTCTGTTTCAAGAAAACATTGGTTTCTAAATGTACTTTTTATTTTAATGTGCATCTGAGATACTCTGCTTTGTATGGTATATCATAGAATGTGATGTGAAACAAATTACTGTTTTAAATTACAATTACTGTTTTAAAGGCTTTATCAGTTTCTGGAGTTCAACTACAACTTGATGAATTCACTGAGAAAGTGTCAGTGTTTTTTATTAACTGATTGTAGTCTGTATTAGTTCTTCTGAGGAGTTTCTGCTGAAGAAAATTTCTGAAACAAATCTTTTTACTTGAAGAAAAACTATATCAAATGTCCACATGCTCATGAACGTGAGATTTAGCACCACCTGCTGTTCTTCAGAGGGAATCTGGACAATGTCCCTCAGTATCCTATTTAGCATTGCAAAGGAAACTTAGTTTCCATAGATGTAGTTGTTCTGACAGTACATTTTGATCTAACCCTCTACTAGTTCTGCTTGTCTGCTGTGCTAAAGGTTTCTGCTGTCCAGTTGTGGATCTTCTACCCTCTAGTTTTATTCTAGTGCTTTCTCTGTGCCATATTCCTGGCAAATCCCATGTTGGGGTAGAAGAGTCTTGGAAAGGTGCATGTCTCTGCTGAAGCAGAGAGAGTAGAAGAGGAGGAAACACCAGAGGAAAAAATGTGCTATCGGGTTTGTATAACTGAAGTGTATTTCTGAAAATCACAAGTTCACATGGTTTCCCATCTGCTCAAAGATTGGCTAGAAAAACAACAACAAATATGAATTCATAAGTCACAAGCTCATCAAGCCTGGCAAAAACTTAAATGCAAGTAAAAACCTAAATTACCTGCCCACCCCTACTATCGTGTTATTTACAAAAGAAACAAAAGGGTTCATTTTATTTTAATAGTTTAAGCTTTTATTGCAGAAACAGATTGAATCCATATTTCCAGTGTCTTTAATTGTTTGATATATGTATTGTAAGATGGCTAATTTATGATGTTTCCTTTCACAAAAACTAAAAAGTTACGTCTGCTTCTTTTTGGCACAACTGATATTGGAAGACACATCCTATAATGCTATTCAATGTAACTGTTGCTTTGAGGCAAATCTCTACGTGAAATCACAGTAATAAGTATTTCAGAGTACTTACCGATGTCATTATTAGATTGCAACAGCACATCACTTCCATTGTCCCAGTGAAGAATAAAAGATAACCAAAGCCATTTCTACCTTGTGCCCAGGTCTGAAGCAAATCTGTCCAGAAAAATCTGCTCCCTAGATTGGCTTGCAAAATGTCACTCAAATCATCTTATCAAACTCTATCCATCACTGAGCAAATGCAAGCTATGTTACTCTCGAGCTATCTGTTTTCCTAAAAGGAAGGAGGGTAACACCAAATGTTTCCTCACTCTGATGAACCAAAATATTTTAAAAGCCCCCCACTTTTATACAGATGGTGACTGACTTTTTTTAAAAATACAGATTAGCATGACATACAAAACAAACTGGGCAGTTTAAAATTGGAAAATTATCCTGATAATGCAAATCTCAGCACTCATGTAATAAATGTTGGCATGAAATTTAAGTCCTGTCATTTAGCATAACTGATAAATGGACAATACTGCAGACCTCGATGGTGTTATCCTGGCATAACATCAGACATCTCTTCAAAATTTACTGTGTAAACCATGTGTCTTTTGTCTGTCAAAAACTTACTCTTCCTTCACCCCCATTCTCAGCCAACTGAATAACCTGATTTATTGCTTTTCCTGGCAGAGATACAGTTTGGTATTATGGTTATAAATTCAGGAAGTCTGTGGTTATAGAAGGAACATTTTAGTGGCAAAACAAGAGCAAAGTATATTGGCCAACAAGAGTGGACATATTTAAACAGCTGTACAAGTTGAAAGGGAATGAAAAGAACCAGGGGCGAATAGAATGAAACTGAACTCAAGTATGAAATCTGATTCATTCTCAACTTTCTTTTGCCTTTTCTGCACACCATTTTCTCCAGCTACACAGCAGGTGTGACCTTTTCCCCTTGATCCAGAGGGAACTTGAGATAAGACAAGTTGATAAACGCATATAAGATACTCTGGTTCCTAACGTACATATCTCAAATGAAATAGTCACTGGAAACAGAAGCAGGGCTTGGAAATCTAAACTGTATGCTTTTCTTCTGGTTGAAGAAAGAACAGCATCTGCTTGTTATCAGGCTCTATACAAATAAAGCAAACTCGGGAAATGGGTTCCTGTCCCATGTTCTGTTAGTCCATATCAACACCTTCCCTCCCACAACATCCTCACAACTACAGCATTTATCTCTCTCCCTCCTTCATCATCTCAGCCTTTGTCAAACAGTTCTTTCAATGCAAGTCAAATGAATATACACAGATGCAAAGAATTTGGTATGGAAATCTACAGAAGAGCTGCATCTTCATGGAAAAGAAAGTTAGTAGATCAAGTTGACGCAAACATTCTTCTGTGATGTCAAGAGTTTTAAAATCTAGCAGTTTCTTAGTCCCTTCCCCTGCTTATTTGGCTCATTAGATTTCAGCTTCATCAACTTGACTTGGAAGATTGTAGTACCAACTTAACCTTCTTAATACTGTATATTCCTTGAATCTATGAACATTTTAACAGAGCAATCAAATAGCATTGATTGAATACTTGATAGAAGTTCAACATCTCACCTTACATTTTATTATATGAATGTTTTTCTACAAATGGATAATTGCTGCAATGTAAGCTATTTAAAATATCTTCCATCAGTGAAGGAACTGCATTTTGCTGCTTCTGAATTTCCAGACACCATACACTGGTGAAACACTTTGCAAAGGCAATAACCTTTTTATTATCGACCTACAATTTTAGCAAATGGGAGAAGAAAAAAGCAAAAAAATTAAAGTCCAGTTGCCTTTGAAAAAGCACCTTTGGTACAACCATGACCTGGATGACTGAGAATCTCCACAGACATGGAGGATACAAGATTAAGGCCCGGTCCCACTGCACCTACAGATGCAAAGAGGATGTAAAACATTAAAAAAAGCTTGCCATCCGTTGGAAAATGCTATGCATCCGTTGTGTACTCACTGCATACGTGGTTTCATACGCTCTATCCCTCGAGCATCCGTCCACTGCGATTTCATCCACTCAAGAAGTTTTGAGCTGCACAAAACTTTGTGAATGAATGAACTTTCTGCCATGTACGATGTATATCCGCAACATATACGGGCAACAAACATTCTATGTCTGTTATCATCCGTTAAACGTCCGCTGTATCCTCTCTGCATCCTCTGGCCATCCCCTCAACTCACATCCGCTGCAGCTGAAAACGGAAAGAGGGAGGAAACAAAAGGTACACGGAACATCTACACAGCGTTAGTAGCACGGAAATAGAAAGGATGCAAGCAATGCATCTTGTATATAAGTATTAAAAATGGACAAAACGTTTGTATCTGGGATGTATCTCGTATATTTAGGATGTCTGCAGTATGTCTAGAGTATGTGGAAGGCACCTAGCAGACAACCGATATTTTCTATAAAAAGGGAGAGAAAATCATCTGGATCGCTGGGATGGTGGACCATACAGTCCCACTATGCTTGCACTGGAGGTTATCTATCCCACAAGCATGCAAGGGCTTAACCATTTTTTCAAAAGTTTCACCAACACTTGATTAAGTAAAAAAAATGAACCAAGTAAACTAAGTGTCTTAAGCAAAGATAACTTTTATTAACTTTCTTAGGTAAACTTTATGACTTTATTAAATAAGCAAAATGAACCAAGTAAACTGTATTAAGTGTCTTAAACAAAGATAACCTTTCTTAGGTAAACTTTATGACTGTATTAAATAAGCAAAATGAACCAAGTAAAATGTCTAAAGCAAAGATAAACTTAACAAGTAAACAACTCAGTCTCTGACACTATTCTCAGTCACTCTGAGTCATGTCCATGGTCTCAGCTGTTAAACAGGCAGGGACTGTGGAGGTGGCTGTGGATTGAGTGCTGGTCTGAGGTGCCATTTGGAGTGCTTGGATCCGAGGGTACAACAGGTGGTGGTGTGTTCAGGAAGCTATCCGAGATGCTGACTCAGTCCGTGAGGTTGAGAGGCCCTTCATCAAGGACTTGAGATGTCAGGTCCAATACTGATGACAGATTGTCCGTTGACGGCTTTGCTGTGGGGTGGAGGAAGAAGGAGTGTAGTGGGGCTGTCTGGTCTGCATCTGGTGAGGACTGGCGTCTGTGGTGTCTGATGAACCTGGGCCTGGACTGGGAAGTTCTGCTTCTGCTTTGGGAAGTCCTGGTAGTCATAGCCTTGGCGTGAGGGGCTGTTGAAAGCCGTGGAAGGGCTGTGACATCGCCTGGGGTGGAAGAGCAGACCTGGACTGGGTAGGAGAGCTTCAGCTGGGCCTTGAGGGTTGTGCAGAAGTGTGTGATTCTGCTTCATCACCTGGTACTGGGCCTCGAGCAGGTCCCTGAGGGTCTGGCTCACATGGTGATGAAGGTGTTCTGGCCTGAGGATGCTCTGTCCTGTCCAAGTGGACCAGCTGAGAGAGAAGTTCTGTGCTGGTCTTCATTGTGTCCCTAATCTCCAACAGCACACTGTGGTCCTGGCCCTCCAGTCTGCCTCTCTGCCCGCATCCCTGGAGCTGCTGCTGCTGCTGTTGGTGGTGGTGCTGGGTTGGCCTCTGGTGGCTGCTGTTTCTTCCTCCATTTGTGACAGCAGGGCATCATCCTCCACAGGATACTCCAAGTCCGCCGGCATGGGGAGTGCAGCTGTGGGGGGGGTCTCTGCTGTGGGCCCTCTGAAGACACCTGCCTGGCCAGGGTAGCTGGCTCCTGGCTGGAAGAGGACTGGCTGTCTGTGGCTGTCTGAGGAAGAGGGGTCTCAGAGGGGCTGCTCCTCAGTGGCGGATCTTACCCTCCAGGAAACTGCACTTGCCCATGATGTACATCTCCCGGTCACTGACCTGAGAGCGGCCTGCCCGGATTTCTTGAGTATAGCTTGCCATACCAGGTGTGCATGTGCTTCCACCATCCAAGGAGTACTTCTTGCAGTCTACCCAGGCTCTCTGCCTTGTCTCTCCAAGCTGCCTGCTTCTTCTTGGTGTCCCATACAGTCGTTAGCCCTTTCTCTAGAGGTACTCATTCTCCCCTAGCCATTCCAGCACCTCATTCTCATGCTCCTCAGAAACGGTGTACTGTTTCCTCTCTCCTTCTCCTTCTCTTGCCTCTTCCTCCCTTGGCAGGGCTTCAGCAGGGCCTTCAGGGGCTTGAGCACCAGGGCTTTCAGGGGCTTGAGCATCAGGGCCTTCAGCAGCAGGGCTTTGAGGCGCTTGGGGCTGGTCCACCACAGCGCAGCAGCAGCTTCAGAATCAGTGCCAGGGGTGGGATTCTGGTTCTGGCCTTCTTCACCTTGCCAGGCTGGAACAAGTAGGCACGGCTTCCTCTTCTTGCCTGACTGATGAACCATGGTGTTCCTTGAAGATGTATGTGCAGCACGTCTTTCCCCTGTATGCCGACTGCATGCGTGCTTTTATATCCACGGAACTGACGCAATTCATACTCCCGCATGCACAGTGAACGCTTTGCATCCGATATACATCGCGTGGCATCTCCTTTGTTTCCTATAGGCGTTCATGATGCATCCGCTTCATCCGCTATGCATCCGCCCCTTCTGCTATGCGTCTGCTTTGCAATTCTCCCCTGGAACCCTTTCAGAGGTGTCATCTGCTTCCATCCGCTTTCATCCGCTAGGCTTCCTATGAACATCCATTAAACATCCCCACTACATACTACCCACGTCCGTTCTTTTCCATTCTTTTCCATTCTGTTTATGCAAATTTTCACCACTTTTTGGGAGAGCAGATGACAATGGATGGAGCCACCCCCGAAATTTTGCTCGTCTGCTGTGTCCTTTATGCATACATTTTGCATCCGTCGGCCAATGGGACCGGGCCTTTAAACAGCTACGAGGGCGCATCTTACCCTATTAATTTGGACACTTTTCATCTTGTACACCTATCAGCAGAAATAATTCAGGTCGGGAGACATGTGAAAAGCAGCTTACTAACTTGCATGCTCATGGAAGCTTGTCACAGTCACCTGGATGCTTTGTATTGGAGGTTGAAAAATTCTGGGTGCACCTAACAGAATTCCTGAGAGTACAAATCTAACCTGATCAAAGCTTAGTGAAGCATACAGATAGTTCTCGAACTTATGACTAGTTGCTTACAAACCATTCAAACTTATGGCGGGCTATTTACAACCCAGATTTGAAGTTCTGACAGTCACCCATCCCCACAGTCACATGACTAAACCAGGTGCTTGGCAACACAGCCACATTTACAGCCATTTGCAGCATCCCACAGTCACATGACTTCTTCTTAGGAGAGTTTTCCTGAAAACTGGCACTTCCATTTTCCAGCAGAACCATACCCACAGTGAGCCATTGATTCACTTAATGACTGCAGTGTTCATTTAATGACTGCTGTGGGAAAAAAATCATAAATTCTAGTTGGTCATGTGACCAACCCATTTTATAACCATAAAGATTTTGGTGGCCAGGTACTGTTACGGCTGTAAGTCAAGAATGACTTGCATTTGGTTACTGTAATCTCTCAGTGGGTTAGTCAAGAAGTCCATCCTTCACAAGAGGCCCTGCAGTGAAATATTCTTTGCACCTATTTAAGGAAGGCTATTGTACAGAAACCACATATCACCTGAACAGGATCATTCTTTTAAATCAGAAGTGGACCCAGGAATATCTCAACAAGCCAGCATGAACTTGTATTAAAGCTGGGCAGCAGTCTTAATCCCTTCATCTATTCTGCATCTTTCTTGACTAAATATTTCAGACGATCTCCAAATTTGGTCTTTCCTCCATAGCTTAGGTACCTTTCTGATGGGTGCTGACAACATCATTTGTCATGTCAGGGTTCTTCTGAAAATGTTTGTTACCAGGGCAACTATTCTTCCATAATATTGTGCTCTCTCTCAAGAGCAACAGATTGGTGTTTTTCTCTTGCTTTCACATACATGCAGTCCACTGACGTAGGTAGTGGAAGCACTCCAAGTTCCATTCAGTGCACTTCACTACATAAAAATTTCACACCAGTCTTCTTAAAGGTACAATGTACGTCCTTTGCAGCAGTCAGGCTGAGCTTTGATTTGTGAGGGCAGCTCTGCACTTTAGCAACAAGGCAAAAAAATATTTAAAATATTTGTTGGTTTACAACCTTGAATTTAACCCATAAACCATTTTGTAGTTGTTCTGAGTCAAGTCATTGCTTTGCACAATACCAAAATCCAAATCTGATCTATTCTAGCTTGTGGCAACTAGCTTAAACCGGCTTTCAGGTGTTTCAACTTATACCAAGCCAGCTGTGTGTGAGGCAGAACAAGAAACTGTACTGTACACAAACATCCATTTATTCTGTAAGTATTTGCGGCTTTCTGGATTCTTGATCAATACATAAAAACCTAAAGGTACACTTTCTCTCTCACACACAACTCATACATAAGCACTGGAAGGGGAAGAATGGTACAGGATCATGTCCACTGGTGCTGATATTCATATGTGCACACACACTAGCTTTGTCAGAGGCTCCATGTTTGACATTTGTGCAAAAAAGTAGAATTATTCCTACCAAAGGGGATTCCATTAAGCAAGAATTGAATTTTTATGTGTCTAGCTTTTTCTCACAAGTACCAAATGTATAGCCACTAAACTGGTGAAAAATAAAACATCAGCATAAAAAGTGTAATGGTATTTTTTAGGTTACGACCATTTATTCAACAACTGTTCAAAGTTACATCTGAAATGAATGAGAAGTTCTGTCATAGCCAGCTTGGGCTCTGACAAGGAAATTGACAACGAGCATCCAGTTCCAGAGTTGCTGGACAAACTGCCACCTGAGGAGCTGAAGAGTTGTATTGTGTAACTGGCTAATGAGGAAACACAGCTGCTGCCCATTCTTGAAGATGAGGAGACTGAACTACTACTTCTTCCCAGCTCAAAGGCTGGTGATGTAAAGAGACAAGCAGAGCAAAGTCATTCTGCAAGGCTCATCACTAGAGAGGAACTTTGTCTTTCCAAATAAGCAACACTGGGGAACAGTGAGCTCAAGCTTCTCTGTTGGCAGCAAGCATTTGTTATCCTAACTCTGTGTGCCCTGACTTCTGACTGTGTGACTCTGACTCTGGGCCTAGACCAGGTGACAATCCTGAACAACTTTTGGACACTTGGACTTCTCTTAAACCATTCTTGTGCCTGCTATTTTGGATCTGGAACCTTCTCAATGCAAGCATGCTGGATTTTTAAGGACTTGAATTCTCTATTGTGTGTGCGCCTTTTGTACTCCTATTTCCTTCACTACTTGTTTATTTCTTTCATAAGGTCCTCAGTAAATTTGCAACCATAAGCCGGTCAGATGATTGTGTTTTCTGACATTCCCTGCTAGCTTTCCACAAATAAAGTGGGGAAATCAACAGGAGACCACAAATTGCTTCTGCTCTTGCCACTTTTCCCCCCAATTAAGCTCCATAACATCTGCTCATGAACCAGCCCAGCCTATTGGCTGAGGCTCTTCTTCTTCCTGTTTAATGACTTGTGTGGTCCAGGACTGTTGGATTGCCTTTGCTAAGCAATGTGGTCACATAATGTCATGTTTTATGAGTACATTGCTTTAGCAATAGAAATTCCAGTCATAATGGAGCGCTACCAGAATAACTATATACTACAATTCTGTTCTCCTAATTCATAAGGCGCACAGCTGAAGACTTCTTCAATAGATGCCTGCTGTATTTATTTACCTAGGAAGAACATTTATAACAATGGAGCAATAGGATTCCTAAGTGCCTAGTTGTAGCAATTCCTTAATTCAGAATCACTGAATACTTTTTGAAAGAGTGACCGCCTCTTTCCTGTGGTAATGGTGACATTAAAATATGTATTATTTCCATGAAGTACTAAATAAAAATGTTCCTTGCTTGCAGGGCTAAATTTATATTTGCTAGCCATCACGAGTGTGCTGAGATAGATTAATGCAAGTGACTGGAAAGTCAGAACTACTTCTGCATGTGGAATTAGAATTGACAGGAACTTTTTAACATTAAGAAGATACAGCCATGAAATTAGAAAAGTTTGGCTATTTTCAAAGAACTATAATAAATTAATATGTAACAATGTATGCAATTGCGGGAACACTGTAGAAAATCTCCCTTTAAACCAAATCCCACTGGTTTTCTGTCTGTAAATCATCCCTGCTTCCCTCCATTTACTCTCTAAGTTAGAAAACAGTTTTTAGGCAGTTTGTACAAGTAACAGCTGTAAACATCACCAGCTGAAGTCACAGCAGCAAGGACCTCCTTGTCAATTTCTGCTTAATTTCATTCTGTTTTTGACGGCGTTCTAGAAAAATAAGTAATAGGGGCTTCTTGGCCATTAGGCAGTCTGTGGCCTAAGACTGCCCCAGTGCCGAAAAGAGAAGCATCACAAACAAGAACTAAAGGAAGGGCTTTGTTAAATTGCATAAACACAGAATCTGAACTGAGTAGGGCTTTAATAGCTTTGAAAGAGGCCTCTTCATTTGGTCCCCAAGTCCAAGTAGTGGTAGAGTCCAAAAGCCTATGTAATAGTTCAGCTATAGTGGCCTTGTGAGGCAGGAATGAACTGTAAAAGTTAAATAAGCCCCAAAAGACTTGCAGCTCTGTCTTATCTGTAGGAGCTGGAGCATCATGGATGGTTCTAACTTTGGATTTAATGGGGTGAATCCCTGAAGAATCAATATGATAACTCAAAAAATCGATTTGGGGAGTGGCAAAAATGCTTTTTTTTTTTTTGTTAAGTTTGAGTCCAGTATCTTTAAATATTGCAGAACTCTTTGTAAACGCTATAAATGTTCCTGTGCGCTATCTGAGGTGATGAGAATGTCATCAAAATAGGGGATGAATCCTGGTATGTTGTAAAGTAACCGCTCCATTATTGATTGGAAAATGCCAGGGGCTACACTAATTCCAAATTGGAGATGTTTACATTTAAAAGCGCCCCTGTAATTATGATGGTTTGTGCTTCTGCAGTTTGCTCATCTACAAGGAACTGTTGGTAAGCCTGTGTCATGTCAAGTTTTGTAAAAATGGAGCTTTTGCCCAAGGCGTGTAGCAGGTGTTGTATGATGGGCAACAGGGTATGCGTTGGGTTGTAGTCTTTGTTTATGGTCAATTTATAGTCCAAACAAAGGCAAATTGAACCATCTTGTTAAGAGGTATTACTATGGTTGTTTCCCATTTGGAGAAATCAATGGGTTCTAGAACCCTTGGGCTATTAGTTCGTCCAGCTGGGCATCCACTTTTGCATGTAGGGCTAATGGATTCTCCGCGGCTTGAGCCTTATTGGAGCCACTGTGGGTCTAAATTAGGGTAATGGGTGTGCCATTATAGCAGCCAAGCTTATCATTGAAAAACTTCTGAAAGTTTGTAAGTAGTTGTTCTAAATTGCAAGTGTTGATGGAATTTATGCCAGTTACTTGCAGTCCTAGGGAATTGAACCAATCTTGCTCAAATAAGTTTGGCAGCACCCATTAACTATGACCAGAGGTAAAAGTCCATTAAAATGATGGAATCGAATGTGGAACTTCCTGTCCAATGACTGGAATAGTCTGACCCTGGTAGACCTTCAAGCCAGCTTGCAGGGTGTCAGCTGTTACTTGGGGATGTCTGGAACCAGCTGCTTCAGAGTGTCCCAGGACAGGATGGAGAGGGAGGAGCCAGTGTCCACCTCCATGTGGCATGGCTTTCCTTCTGAAAGAAGATCAACATTAATCTTATCAATATTAAAGCATTGTGGTAGTGACGCAGATCTGTGATATGCTTTGGTAACTGCAAAGCAATCCTCTTTGGGTCTGAAAGTTTTTGTCTGTGTTTGGTTGGGAGGTAGCTGATTCAGATTTCTGGCAGCTTGGCAAATTCTTGCCAAGTGTCCCTTCCTCTGGCACTTCAAGCAGATCATGTTTCTGAAATGACAGATGGCTCTTGGATGGTTGCCCCCACAGCTGAGGCAGATTATTTGTGGCATGTTTGGTCTTTTCTCAGCTGGGTTGCTTTCTCTTTGGGGTGTCAGAGGCATTCTTAGATGGTTCACTTCTTCTTTCCCCTTGAAGTACTTGGCTTCGAAGGTGTCTTCATACTGTACTGCTGCTCTTGCCTTGACACCTGGGAGGCTGCCTAAGTTTTGGAGTTCAGCCGTGGATAGATTTGACAGTTCCGTGGCTTGAGCTTCTTCAGTTGCTTGCTTCAGGTTGAGGTCTGCTTTTGCTAAGAGGCGCCTCTGTAGTCAGAGGTCTGTTACCCCACAGACCAGTTGATCCAGTAGCATGTCATCAAGTTGGTCTCTGAATCTGCAGTGAAGGGCGGCCGATCTGAGTGCCACCATGTACTTGCTGACGGATTCTCCCTCTGCTTGGGCTCTCCTCTGGAAAGCATGGCGGTGGGTGATGCAGGATGGTCTGGGAGTGTAGTGATTACTGAGGACTTCCTGTAACTCTTCCCAGGTTACAACTTTCACCGTCTGTGGAACCAGTAGGGCCATGGCAGTGTCGAAGATCGTAGCTCCACAGAAGCTTAAGAAATAAGCTTTTGTTCTGTTTGTGGGGATATCTGTCAGGTTGGCAGCATCCATCAAACACCCGAAATGATTGATATATGATGTCCATGTTTCTGTAGCTGGATGGAATGGTGGGAAATTGAGAGGTGCCACCACCATCTGGGGTTAGCTTACTGGCAGCCTTGTTAACCTTGTTAGCGCTTCAGCTCTGTGACTTTTCAGCTCTCTTTCTTGCCTCAGAAATGCCTCACTTCACTAACATCCCACCTTCATCACCAGTTTTAAGTTTGGCATGCAGGGAATGAGAGGCAGAGGCTGGGTGAAAGGTTAACAGGCTTTATTGGCTACAATGTAACCCAGCTGGGCATACCGCTGCTAACTCAGCAGCCAGCTGACGGGGAACAGCTGAGCCCTCTTGACAGCTCCCTTTTATAGCAAGCTGTCAAGAAGGCTCGACCAATCAACTATGGCTCCGCTGAAGTAGCGGACCAGAGTGAAGACTGTCGTTGGATATAACAGTAGTTGTATTCTACCGGTTCGGTTCGATTCTGGCATATTGATAACGCTGAAGAGCAGCAGAGACTGAAGTGGTTCTCTAAGATGCTCTGCTGTTGGGCCTTCCCACCCTCTCAGGCTCCTATACTGACCTTTATGTCCTGCTTTTGAACTGCAGCTGCTTTGCGCAGCACAACAGATTGCCATGCGTCAGCTGCTGAAGTGACAGGGAGACTGCAGGATTGCATGAGGTGAGTCGGAAAGCCTCTGTGCCTGCACAAAGTGTGAATTTGGCGTGCACATGTGCAAAGCATGTGCACCAAAGGTGGTACCCAGTACTGGAGCCAGTAGAAGATTTTTTTTTTAATAAACATTTTTTTTATTTTTTAGACAAACATACACAAACACAACATAAAAACATCAAGCCATCTTCCACTTACATACATACAGTGTATCGGTTGGTTACAAATTGTTTTATGCATCCACTCCATCGTCCTCACTGACAATTATTTCTATATATTCTAATATTATCAATCAAATATTCCTAAA
>BHFT01019356.1:5395-32629 GCA_004320025.1 Laticauda laticaudata
CACCCATGAAGAGAGGATCTTCAACTACAGGCTGTAAAGGGCAAAACGGGGGGGGGGGGGGGTTGCAGGGGAGCCTCAACTTGCCCCTGCAATTGAGCCTGGCCATTTTTGCTGGAAACTGGAAGAAAATGCCGGTTTCTGGCAAAACCATCAGAAGGCGTGGTCGTATGACTGCAGAAGGTTGCAGGCTGGTTGCTTTGAGTGCCCAAAATGTGACCATGGGGCTGCGAGGTGTGCGTGTTCGTGTGTGTGTCATTTGTTGNAAAATGTGACCATGGGGCTGCAAGGTGTGCGTGTGTGTGCGTGTTCGTGTGTGTGTCATTTGTTGGAACTCTGAAACTGTGTTGTGAGTAGTTTTGGGGGGTTCTGTGGTAACTTTAAGTGGTGGTAACTTGAGGACTACCTGTATCTTTTGGGGGGCCTTTAGATCCAGCCTTCTGCCCATTCAACTTTGGGCCGTGTGCTCTGTCTCTGCCCATCCCCTGAGAAGTCCGTCCTCTCCTCCCCTTCCATGCAGGTGTGTCCGTTCAGCTTGCGAGTGGTCAGTGCTGTGGGCATCACGTACCTCCTACCTCAGGAAGAGCGGCCTCTCTGCCACCTGATGGTGGAACGGTGAGCAGGACGAGTTGGAACTTGGGATCTTGTAGGTCAACTAGTCCAGCCCCCCCCCAAGCAGGAGACCCTACCCCATTTCTTGAAAGCCTCCAGTGATCTCTGGCCTTGGGCCAAGGAGTGGCTCCTTCTCCACAGGGAGCCAGGAAGGATGTGGCTCTCGTGGCTGCAAAATTGCAGGGGGGGCGGCTGCTGAGGCTTTCGTCCATCCCCCGTCTTTGGAGTCTCTGGGGTGGCAACAGCAGCATAGAAGAGCCTAGCAGCTTCCCCAAAGGGCACCTGCCCTCTTCCCTCCAGTCCCATGAGGGGGCATCCATTGGGGGGGGCTCTTTCTTTAGATTATTTTGTTCCCTTTGCAGAACCTTGAAGTCCTGTGGGACAGGCGGAACCCCCCATGTGAAGTTGGTGGTCGAATGGGACAAGGAGACAAAAGACTAGTAAGGAAGGGCCGGGCTTTTTTGCGGTGGGAGGGGGGCTTGCTGCAGACTCCAATCCAGGGGCCCGGATCAGTTCTGCTCCGCAGGGCTTCCCTTGCTCCCTGAAGCAGCTGCTGGCAGGGGCAGTGAGGCGGGTGGCAAGCCTGGGAGGCATCAGCCAACCTTCCAGAGGATGCTCAGGGCAGCTCATGAGCCCAGGAGGCCTGCCTTTTTGGTGGTGGCCCTGTTCTGACCCAAACCTTGTTCCAAGGAAACAAACACCAAACGGAGGTAACAGCAAAACCTTTTAATGATTCTTGACGAATTCCGTTCCTTCCCAGTTAAAAGGCTCTTTTGAACTAATTGCTCTGATAAGAACGAGCCTTGCCAAGATTGTGCAAGGCTGCCAAGAACAACAGATAAAGTTGCCAGAACTATTTCAAACACAAAGAGTCTCTAAACACCAATCAGGATACTCCGAACATCCACAAGGCTTAAGTGCAAAAACTTCTTTGCTTCCTGCAAAGAACTCTGGCTTCTCAGCTGGTTTTTATCTCTTAAGGGAGGGGCCACCACCTTGCAGCCTTACTTCCGAGTCGCCCATGCTGCTGCAGCTGCTCTTTCCTTCGAGCATCTTTGTGCACACGCGCCCTGGGCACAGGCTCCTCGGGGACCTCTTCACGACAAAGGCAGCTTGCAAAGGCAACCAAGACTGGCTCGTTCCTGGGCGGAGCTGCCCCATTGGAAAGAATCGGATGTTCCCACCCTGATTGCCCTTGAATTCTTTTGGGCTGTTTTTCTTTCTCTTGCCTGCCTGGAGTGTCGCTCTTTCAGCTGGGTGGCGATTGAAACAAAACGGGAGACAAAATGCCCCCCTTTTCCTCCTGCCTGTTGCAGCTTGTTCGTCAACACAGAGGAGGAGTACATCCCGGATGCCGAGAGTGTCCGGCAGCAGAGGATGCTGCACCAGCAGCCGCAGTCCTGCACCTTAGCCCAGTGTTTCCAGCTCTACACCAAAGAGGAGCAGGTTAGTGGCTTTGCAGGTCCTTTGCCCCTCTCCCCTCCCCCAGCTGCAAGGAAGGAGGCAGCTGTCTCCATTTGAAGTTAGGGAGCACGCTGCCTGTTGTCCGTCCCCCCCCCAAGCTTTCTTGTGTAGTCCTACCTCCCTTTCTCAGCTTTCTCTGATTTGCTACTGGAAATAATTTGTGCTTTGCAGCCTGGAGAAAGTCAGAGGGGATGGGGGGGGGGGCGGAGGACCACATGGATCTTACTCCAAAGCCCGCCCCCCCCAAATCTCCAAAGCACTGGGGGAAACACTGTGTCAACTCATAAAATATTTCTGTGCTCTTTTTAGAGTTGCCAACAGAAAGGGAGGGGGGAGCAGTGCCGGAGGTTGCAAAACCGAAACTGCATTCCATAAATAGTTTTTCAGAGATTGTAACTAGGGGACTGAAGTTTCTGCTGAGCAAAATTCTAACTGGAGAGCCTGATTGATGACTCTGGGCTATGGATGTGTCCCATTGGAGAATATGAATTATGACACACCAAGAGGGTGGGGAAACCAGGATCAAGGGTGACAGTGAATGATGTGTCTCAGGGTCGGCTGCACCCAGGCAATGCTGGACATGTTAACTCCCAATAAATCCTTTTGAAGTTTTGGACCTTTGGCTCGAGACTCATGATTTAATTGGGGCAACTGCCGGAATCCTGACACACAGCAGGGCTGCAAGAAGGGGCTGGGCCTCTCTCTGCCTGCTAAGCTGGCCATGGCTGTGCTCCGCTCACTCTGCCTTGCTTGGAGGGAAGGGCCTTGCAGGGCCAGGGAGGGGCTCCTGCTGTGCCTCTGACTGCCCTCCACCCACGCTTCCAGCTGGCCCCCGATGATGCCTGGCGCTGCCCGCACTGCAAGCAGCTGCAGCAAGGAAGCATCAGCCTGAGCCTCTGGACGCTGCCTGACGTGCTGATCATTCACTTGAAGCGCTTCCGACAGGTGAGTGGGGCTTCCTTGGGCCAGTCAGGGAACTTTCCCCCAGGTCTGCCTCATGCGGGGCTGCCTGGTGATGCCAACCCCCCCCCCTTTCCTCCCTCTTCACCAGGAAGGAGACCGGCGCATGAAGCTCCAGAACATGGTCCGGTTTCCCTTGACTGGCCTGGACATGACCCCTCACGTGGTCAAGCGAAGCCAGAGCAGCTGGAGCCTGCCCTCCCACTGGTCCCCCTGGAGGCGCCCCTATGGCCTGGGCAGAGACCCCGAGGACTTCATCTATGACCTGTATGCCGTCTGCAACCACCATGGCACCATGCAGGGGGGGCATTATACAGGTGACCGAGCTGCTGCAGCTCTTTGGCATCATGGGTGTCTCTTCTCCTGGGAAGGCCTTGAGTGGTCAGGGCCCCTTCCCCCCCCCCCCCCNCCCCCCCCCTTTCCGTCAACCCCCACCAGCTGGCTCAGTGTTTGGATCCCTTTGACTCCCAGCAGAGCCTTTCCAGGGCCCTTCCACTGGGTGGGGGGGTTCCAAAGTGGGGTGTTCCTTGGCGCCTTTCCTCCCCCCCGCTTTGTGGGGAGGCTGTGCCACGTTGCCTTTTGGGACCTGGCTATCTCTGATGTAGCGTTCTCCTGCAGCCTACTGCAAGAACTCTGTGGATGGCCTCTGGTACTGCTTCGATGACAGTGAGGTCCAGCAGCTGGCCGAGAACGAGGTGTGCAAGCCCACTGCCTACATCCTCTTCTACCAGAGGCGGACGGCCATCCCTGCCTGGTCAGCCAACAGTTCCGTGGCAGGTAAGAGCAGGAGCTGCTGCCGCTCTTCCTCGCCTTCCTTGCAGGTCAGACGGTCAGAACTCTTCCTTCTGATTCTCGGCAAGGCCTCCTTGGCCCCTTGCTCTCCTGCACTGACCCCCAAGCCGGGTTGGGGCCCCTCAAGCTGCCCCCTGCCTGACCGGCTGGCCTTTCCCTCTGGCAGGTTCCACCAGCTCCTCCTTGTGTGAGCACTGGGTGAGTCGGTTGCCGGGCAGCAAACCACCCAGCGTGACCTCAGCAGCCTCCTCTAGGCGCACCTCCTTAGCTTCCCTCTCCGAGTCGGTGGAGCTGATGGGGGAGCGGAGTGAGGATGACGGTGCGTACACGGGGGGGGGGAGACAGGGGTCTTGGGAACTGGCTTCCTTCCCAGCCCCTGCTGCTCAGTCCCTGCGAGGGGACCCACAGGGGTCTTGGAGAGCGAGGAGGGCGCCTGGCTCCCTGCGTGGGGGAGGCCAAGGCGACGCTGTTGAATCCTGTCTTTGTGCTCGCAGGGGGGTTTTCAACCCGGCCCTTCGTGAGGAGCGTCCAGCGCCAGAACTTGTCTTCCAGATCCTCAGTGACCAGCCCTTTGGCCACCAACGAAAACGGGATCCGCCCATCGTGGTCCCTCTCTGCCAAGCTGCAGATGCGCTCTAACTCGGCTTCTCCTGTCCACGGCTCCTCTGCCACCCTGGAGAGAATCGGAGAGTCGGCCGATGACCGCGTGGCCACTTCCTGCTTTGGCAGCCGGCGGAGTCTCTCTGGCAGCCCCCTGGAGCCCAGGGCAGTAGGAAGCAGCCATTGTGGCCAGCAGGACACTCGGACACTTGGCAGGGCCCCCCTGGCGGTCATGGAAGGGGTCCTCAGAGATGATGCCCCAGCGTGGAAAGCCCCCTGCAAGACAGCCCTGCAGGTGGACAGAAACGCTCCTCTGGGCCCCTTTGACAACAACAACCAGATCGCCTTCGTTGACCAGAGCGACTCTGTGGAAAGCTCTCCAGTCAAGGATGGTCAGAACTTTGGCTGGCCAGCCAAGCCGGATGCTGGCAGCCCCCTCCAGGTCCCTCCCTCCCAAGAGATCCTTGGGCTGGGCAGTGGCTTGAAGTTGAGCCGGGCAGCCCTGTCCAGCCAGGATTCCCTGACATCTCACCGGTCGGTTGCATCCCCCCCTTCTTCCAAAGCCTTGCCGAAGGCGCCCCGTTCCCGGAGCAAGCTGGACTCGTGCAGGGCCAGTGGGCGCCCCGGTTCTCCTGCAGCCAGGCCAGGCAAGAAAGACTCTGGTGGGAAGGGTCCTGAGGCTGCCTCGGCCCCCACTGCCCAGCCGAAGCACCGGCCGGTTTCCTCGCCGTCTTCCTTGGCGGCCAGAAGGAGCTCCTCCGGGGGCTCTGGGCGGGGACACCCCGCCTCGGGCAAGAGCAGGACTTCGGAGCGCGGTCTCAGTAGGGAGGGCTCCAAGCTGAGCATGGGCTTGGAGAAGATGGGCCGGCCTGCGAGCCCACGCATAAACTCTCCCCGGCTGGGCCAGGCACGTGGGGAGGGCAGGGCCCCCGAGAGCAAGCACGTGCGCAGCACCTCTCTGGCCAGCCTGCGCTCTCCCGGCCCCGGCCCCCGGCCCAGCCTGAAGAGGGACAGCAAGTCGGAGGAGAAAGGCTTGTCCTTCTTCAAGTCTGCCCTCCGCCAGAAGGAGACCCGCCGATCAGCCGACCTGGGCAAGACCACCCTGCTGGCCAAAAAGGTGGGTGGCAGCTCCTGCAAGGCTGCAGGGAAGACCCTCTCAGAGGAGAAGCTTCCGGAGAAGGCAACCCTCCCCAATGCCAGCGTGGCTGCCAAAGACCCCATCATGCCTGCCAAACGCTCCCTGCTGACCGCTTGCAAACCGCAGTCTTCCCAGCCAGAGGGCAGCCCCAAGTCCCCCGGCGGGGGCAGGCCGGCCATCAACAAGGCTCTGCCCAAGCTGCCCCCGGGCATCTCCTCCTCCACCTGCACATCTTCCGTGTTGCCGTGATCTGCTGCTGCTCGGCTGCTGCTCCTCAGCTGCCCCAGAGGCGCAGCCGCCGCCTCGTTTCCCATAGATGGGGGAACCTCGCTGCTCAGGCCCCTCCCGGTTCTGTCCACATGCCAGATGGCCACGGGCACTAGCAGGGCTGCCCAGGCACCCTGCTACCCTCCCACAGCCTGCCCTCCTGGAGTGCATGACTACCAGCCGGGGTGGTCTTGCCAGGGGTGCTCTCTGGGACCGGCCAGGGCAGCTGATGGCCCAGCTCTGTGAGCTGAGAAGGCCCCCCCCAGAGGGAGCCCAGGGCACGAGTGCTTCCCTGCCTCCTCCTCTCTCCCCCCCTCTCCCCTTCCCCCAGTTGCAAGCTTCGCCAAGGGCAATATCTCAGCGCTTACATTATTTCTCAGGTAAATGCTCATCCAGAACTAGGAGGAACCGAAGACTCTGAGAAAGGTGCCTTCTCTCTCTCTCTCCCCCCCTCTCTTTTCACATTCTTTTCATCCTGAAAGGTCTCTGTTTGGTGGGGGTGGGGTGTTGCTGTTTTTATGGCCTGTCCTGCCCAGGGCCCCCTTTGGAGAGAGGGAAGGGGAGCCGAGGGCAGGATGGGGACCGTCCAAGAGGAGGGGGCCGGGAAGGCAGGGTTCGTGCTGTCCCTGGAAGTGGGGCCCAACTCCAGCCCCTTCAGGGCTTCTGGCAGGAGGGGTGCTCTGCTTTGGGGGCCCAACGGGACCAGGCGGTTTGTGTTCTTGCTTCTTCAGCCTCCCAAGTCCCCATTCTTGCCCCAGCTCTCTCTGGAACCAGGACCGGATCTTCCTCCCCACATTTTTTGTCGTCGTTTCCCTGGCAGTCCTGAGTGCTCTGGACTTCCGACACCCGTCTTGTTCCTTCTTGCTCAGCTATTCCCAAACACCCTCCGTGTCCGCTGGCTGGGTACGGACGTGCAGAAAGGAAGGATGCCTTAGATCCTCTCGTATTCTGGATGGCAGCCCCCTCCCCGTGCAACGTAGCAGCAGGAGCTGCTGTTTTCTTGCTGCCTCTGCTTTGCAGGTTCCCCCAGAGGAACTGAGCCCCCATCCCCTCTGTGGTTGACTCTCTAAGCTCCTCTTTGGCTGCTCTGCAGGGGGATCGGTCTTTGCCCTGGCAGCTCTCTCAGGAGGCTTTTGACTTGGGCTTCGTGCCCCCTCCTCAGTCTTGGGCTAGATCTCTGTAAGCAAGAGTTGTTAAGGAGCCACTCGCTTGTTGCTCCCCCTTGGAAAGCAAGAGGGAGCTCCCTTCACATGTTAAAGGAACTTCCAGGAAGGCCTCTCTTACTCTGTAGGGCTTGGCCCCTTTGGAACAATCTTATGCAACTAGCTCCGTCCAAGAACATCGGGATCAAATTCCCAGAATTCCCAGCCCCCATGTTGAATTCCCAAATCCCAGAAACCCCAGAATTCCTACTCCCATGCCGGCTGCTTCTGTAGAAATGAGGATGAACTTCAATGCTTCAGGTTGGAGAAGAGCAGCTGGCTCCTGGGTGGGGGCAAAGAGTTGCAGGCTGGTCTCTTGTCTATGTTGTCTATGGGGGCGTGGGGGTGTGTGCACACATGTATTGGTGTAGTGGCATATTATAGAGGTGCAGCAAAGAGGAGGAGAGCCAGTGGATGTAGGAGTCCACCTGACCCTTGAGGTGTCTGTCTTTTTTTTGTGGAGTAACACCAGCTTGCTTGGAGCAACCTTCTAAAGCAGAGGTCTCCAACCTTGGCCGCTTTAAGACTTGTGGACTTCAACTCCTTCAACTTTGGGAGTTGAAGTCCACAAGTCCTAGAGTTGCCAAGGTTGGAGACCCCTGTTCTAAAGCTCTTTGTGGCTGCTGTTTGGAGTCTCTTATGGTTCTCCCATGGACCTCCTTTCATTGAGAGGAAGGCCCAGTTCTTGAGGTCCTCCATTGCCAGTGTTGTCATCTAGGACTCACAGGGCACCTGAACAAGTTGGCCTAAGAATCAAGGTGTTGTGTTGATTGTGTGACACTGGAATATCCTATCTAGAAAGCTTCTTGAGTTCTTGGGGTTGGGTAGGTGGAGGATGGGGATTGGTAGCAACTAATTCTGGCATCCTTCAAAGAGGATGGGAACCACGTTCCTCCTCCACGGGCATATTTCTTCCTTGTGTGGTCATCCTTCCAGTGCAGAAGAGTCCAATTCCTCATCCCAGAAGGCTTTCTTCTTCTTCTTCTCCTTCTTTTTTCTTTTCTTTTTGTCTGATTAGGTTGGTGTTAATTTATACCTTGTTCTGTTCAGAAGAGTTATATCTTGAATGCTTCACATTAACTTGTCCTCAATACGCCACACGAAGCCTTTGCAACTCACTTTGCAGCTCTCGCTTTAAGTCAGTGTCTTTACACACAGATGAGGCTCGGACCAGCTCAGAGAAGTTGTTGGGACAGGGAACCTCCACGCTCCAGCAGTGACTTCCTTCTGCCGGCAGTTTTGTGCTTAGCAATCACATCTGGAATGCTGAGCATGGCCAGTTACTTTCCCCCTACTACCAAAGTTCAATTTGCATGGTACTGCTCAGCTGTTCCCTTTGCATGCCCATATTAAGTATGCAAACAGCTCTTGCAAGCTACAGTAGAATACACTACGGCAAGGATAGGCTCCCCATTTCCCGTCTGAGGTTTCTAAGTTGCCGCTCCCAGCATCCCTCGCTGTGGGCCGTGTCCTTCGGGATGGTGGAGTGCCGTCTGGAGGCTGCAGCTCAGGCATCTTTGGTCTTTGTCCAAGCTGGAACTGGATGCATCTGAGGAGCCCCCAGCCTTTGTTCCTTGCTTGGTAGCTTCCTTTCTGTGATCCTCGGTTGACTTCTGTGGACATAAAACTTAGCTGTGAAGTACTTCAGAAAAGGCAGGCAGTTGTTCTTACTGTCAGCTATGTTTGTCTCTCTAAGCAGGAGAACCTATGCAGCTTTTCCCCCAGAGGCCCCCTGACCCACTTTTCGTCACGCAGTTTCATGAACGTTGTCAGCTCCTGGCAGGTCCTGCACTGGGAATGCCACCCACCTCCCCACGGCCCAGGCAGGCAGAGCTTCGTCCTGGCCAGGGGAGCTGGCTGTTGGGCTTACAGCCTGCAGAGCCGCTTAGGAGGGGCCCTAGAAATGGCCCCAGGCAAGCCCATTGGGCCCATGGTGCCCAGGACTTTAGCCATTCCGGGGGGCCCAGAAGGCGTTTGCGCTTGGAAATTCCAGCTGGAATTACATTCCTGGGGAAAATCTTTTTTTTTTTTTTTGCTCATTTCCCAATTAATCTGCTGATGGGTCCAACATAACTGCACAAGCAACTACAATTAAATTTTAATCTTGGGTGAGTCAGCGCCAGAGTTTTTCTTCACTTGGGGGTGGGGGGGAGATACGCTGACCTAAGAGCCAAATTTGAGAAACTTAACAGAGGAGAAGGAGTTTGCCACATGTGGAAGTTGTGGGAATTCCTGAGGGTGCTGGAAGCATTTCTGAGCTCAGCCCCCCCACCCCCGCCTCTGATTCCGCCGTCTCCGGAAGGCGCAGCCGGAGAATCCAGCACCGTGAAGCCCCTGCTCACCTTGGCCTAAAACTAGATGGTCAACCCGACGAGTCAACCCGAGTTGCGTGTGAGGAGCTGCATGCTTTCCTCCCCTTCCCCGCTGCCAACTTTGATACATGATCAGAGTTTCCGTCTTTTTTAAAAATCTCTACAATCCACTGGGCAGGGAGGCTGTGTCTCCTTTCCCAGAAGGCGTTTTAACTTATTTCGGGAGCAAGTGCATGAGAGTGTGTCAATGCCTTTTATTTATTTGTATGCACTTTTAATATGCAGAATTTATATTTTTATGTTTTGAAAAATAATTTCCTTTCCTGAAGAAGAGTTTGGATACAAGGGATTGGATGATTAACAGTGAAAAAAATGTAATAATAGTTCAATAAATTTACAGTGTACAAGCCCTGGCATGAGGGAAAGTGTTTTTCTTCAAACTTTACACACACACAGAGAGAGAGAGAGAGAGAGAGAGAGAGAGAGAGAGAGAGAGAGAGAGAGAGAGAGAGAGAGAGAATGTCAAAATCTCCCTTGTGTGGAGACAGAATTTGGTCATAGAATTTGGTCTGGGTTGTATTTTTAGCAATAACATGAAAACAATTTACTGCTGTTTCATTTGGATGCATTTTTTCAACTCCCCAGTTCAAAATCGCCAAACTCAGAATGTTTGACTGGGAGAGTCTGGGGCCCAGTTTAATCCAGCTCCCCACCAGTGCAGCCCTAAGACTTCCATGTCCTCCAGGATCAAACCTGGTTTCTCCTGGGCTGCCCAAGTCCCTGAGGGTAAAGGGTGATGATTTTTCTCTACCATAGCTCTTCTTCTCAAGCTAGATAGCTGATAATGATGAGCAAAGCACCAGATTTCTCAGAATTATCCATCTGCCTGGAGAAATGGATTGAAGAGTCTTTCCTAAAATGTGATTCTACCATATCTAAACAGATAAGTTCTCTCTCTCTCTCTCTCCCCCTCCCTCCCTCCCTCCCTCCCTCCCTCCCTCTNTCTCTCTCTCTCTCTCCCCCTCCCTCCCTCCCTCCCTCCCTCCCTCTCTGCTGTGTCCTGCTGCCTTTGCTCCCAGAAGATTGCTCAGGACAAAGAACCTGCAACCAGTGCATCATGGAACTTAGCCAAATAATTAGAGCGGGAAGGGACCTTGGAGGCCTCCTAGTCCAGCCCCTTGCTCTACCATTCCAGACACAATGGCTGTCCAATCACCAAGCTCTGCTGAGTCACTTGAAGAAATGAAGCCCAGAGTGTCTTTCAGCCAAAGCAAAATCTGGGGAGATTCAGGGAGGATTTCAGAAGCAGATTGGGCAAGGATTGTGAGGCTGACCGAGGCTTCCTGAGACCATAATTAAGCACACGCTTAGTCAAAGTAACATTTGTTTTATTTCAATGCTGGGAATTATGTTCATTCCCAGCCCATAATGAGTCCCAAACAGTCCCTCAAAATAAGCACCCACCTTTCTCGAATTGCTGCCAACAACTAAAGTGCCAAATTAATTATAAAAAACAGCTGAAGTACAAAGTCCGCACACAGCTTCAAGGATTAATCCAAACAGAATGAACAACTTTGCTTCCTGCAAAGGTTTCTTCATCTTTGCCTGTCTTATCCCTTTTGGGAGGAGCAATCACATCCAAGCCTTACTCCCGAGTTGCCCCTTTGGTCTTAGTTGCTCTTGCCTTCTGGCAGCTCTGTGCACACACACACACACACACACACACACACACACTGGGAACAGGATCCCCCTGTTCCTCTATCTCGCTGCTGCCAGACTCTGGAGGCTACTGCTGCGTACATACAAGGAGTTTCTTTCTCTGGACTGGTGGAGTTTCTCCAATGCTCTTTGCAGTTGTCGGCTCTTTTTAAGTGTCTGATGCACAAGCAGGTTCCAGAATTCTGGAGAAGATCCTGTCTTCAAACTTAGATTAGGCCTGGGAAAGCACTTAATTTCCTGTGACATTTTCTGGGATTGTAAAACCACACACACACACACATCTTTTTTAAAAAAACCTCTTGGTATTAAAATAGACTCATGCAACGCACAGGATCTTCCTTTCTTTTATATTGCAACAAGTCTGTATGGAATACAACAAAGTTTTTCTCAGAATTCTAAGGGCGGTTTCTTGCTTCTAAGAGTGAATTTTCTTCCACATTTTATTGTCCATCTCTCAGTAGAAGGTCTTTCCTCTTTCAGGAAGTACCAGGGTTTGCTTACCTTTTTAATCATGTATTGAATATTATACAGATAAAACTAATGCTATCTAGATCAGGGGTTTCCAACCTTGGCAACTTTAAGACTTGTGGACTTCAACTCTCAGCCTTGGTGGCTGAGGAATTCTGGGAATTGAAGTCCACAAGTCTTAAAGTTGCCAAGTTTGGAAACCCCTGATCTAGGGAGTATAAAAGACATAAAAGAAAAATTGTTCAAAGGGGAAAACTCCCTCACCAGCAAGTATAATCAGTCTTAACAACTTATCGCTATCTCTTAAAGTAAAACCAAGCAACTTTTTATCACTCCATTCTATTTAACCAATTTCTAAAACTTTAGCTTGTCATATTAATCTGTACAAATCCATTAAGGGTTATAAGAAATAAAGTTCAAACTATATCTACTAAACCCAATTTGAATTCTTCCTTTTTATATTTATACTTCCCTTTCTATTTAAATGTAGCCTCCCAGTTCCTCTTCAAAATCTTTAAAGCATACAGTCCCAATCAACAAACCATTAAACATTTCCAGAAATTGCAACCCTTTTATTTTAATATTGATCAAATCAACTGATTTTATAGTCTTCTTCAGCAATCTTAAGAACTCTGAAACATCTTTGTCATGTACTCTTTGTCTCCTCTCAGAATCCTTGGGGTCTTTATCAAGTTCCTTGTATAATTTCCAGTAGAAAAAAAGTTACCCATGTGACTTTATATTTTTGCTGTCTTTGACCAATTTAACAATTTAATTTGACCAATTTAACAAGTCCTGTAAATCCAGTGTAGAGAAATTAACCACATCACTCTTAATATTTGTATGTCTTTTTAAAGTACTAAATCATCAGTTTCATTTGTAAATCCATTATTTTCATCTATTTCTTATAGGCTATCACATTCAAACCAATTGGAGTTTTATTCAGTGGGGCTAACATCTACATTGTTTTAGTGTAATAACTTTATAATTTCCTGAGCAGATTCATCATACAATCACTCTTAAGGTATTTATTTCCTTCTAATGCCCAACTTTCAGTCATCAGTTGTTTCCAAATATAAGCACAGAGATTTTCCATGGAAAGAATACTTTCAATTAACTTCAAAGTCTTAAATCAACTCCAGCTAAGCCCTTAATCCATGTAAAACTTTCAGAAGCCAACACCAATCATCCTAAAACGATAAAGAGCCGTGGTGGCACAGTGGTTATAATGCAGCATTGCAGGCTTATTCTGCTGACTGCCTGCTTTTTTCCTTTAGACCTGTGTTATTAATTCTGCATCGGGTAGAAAATACATCCTCTCGCTGGCATTGTCCCACCAAACCTTGGGAGAGAAGTAGCAGCAGATGCCAAGAGAACTAAGCAAGAGAATGATTCTCAACATCCAATGAACAGACTTGTGCCCCAAGCCCACTGGCTCAGCCCTAGGAATAGCTCTGTGGTAAGAACAAACATTCTTGAGGACAAAATTGGATTAAAATAAGGACAAAATTGAATTAAAAGATGGAGGAAGGAGACCATCAAGCAAGGAATAATATGAAAGGATATGGCTGAACGATTTGATCTCCCTTATACACTACTTGGTGGATCCTGAATAGCTTGAGAGCTGGAGTCCCTCAATGTGAAACCAGAGACTGGACAGTCACTTGTCTGAAATGATCTGGGATCTCCTGCTTAGCAGAGGGCTGGACTAGAAGACCTCCAAGGTCCCTTCCAGCTCTATTCTGATTCTAATTCTGAAGTGGAAGCTCTTAGCGGATAACAACACGCTGGGTGAATGTGGAGAGGCACAGAGCCCGGCCCATCCACTGGTATGTCGACTATTACCAGAAACATGTACTGATAAGGACTTATTTTTGGTCAGTGACCAAGCCAAGTGGGTGGCTTCATTCTGACAGTTTAAAGTTTGATCTAGACGGCAGCCGAGGCACCCATGGCAGTTAAGTCACCTGGGAAAGTGCCTTGCTGAGTTATTGTTCGCTTCTTTCCAGAATCTCATTCCAGGAGCCTCTGTGGCGCAGTGTTTAGAGTGCAGTACTGCAAGCTACTTCTGCAGCCAGCTGCCTACAGTTTGGCAGTTCAAATCACACTAGGCTCAAGGTTGACTCAGCCTTCCGGGGTGGGTAAAATGAGGACCCAAACCACTTAGAGAGGGCTGTAAAGCACTATAAAGCGGTATATAAGCCTAAGTGCTGTTGCTATTGCTATCTCTGCTTCAAGGACAGGATGGGGTAGGACAGGGGTCTCCAACTTTAAGACTTGTGGATTTCAACTCCCAGAATTTGCTGGCTGAGGAATTCTGGGAGTTGAAGTCCACAAGTTTTAAAGTTGCCAAGGTTGGAAAGCCCTGGTTTGACCACCCTTATTATTATTTCTGCATGGAAATAGTCCCCACAGCTGTGCTGTTAAAGTGCAGGGTCATCACTCATTCATGGGCAATTGGATTACCACTCTTAATCTTGCTTTAGGCTATGCCGGATTAGATGATGTGCATTGTTATTTGTCGCAGAGGTCAATATTTTCCCCATTTTGGAACACTTTCCTGCCCGTTTATTGGATTGGAAACCGCGGGTGGAATGAGAGGACCCCAAAGAGGCCCTGCGGGCCTTTGAGTTGCAATCTGGATCTGACAGATGTCGTTTCATGAAGGTGGCATTGGGGTTGACAAGAACAAATAGGTCACGCGGAAGGCTGAGCAT
This sequence comes from Laticauda laticaudata, assembly GCA_004320025.1. Taxonomy (NCBI): domain Eukaryota; kingdom Metazoa; phylum Chordata; class Lepidosauria; order Squamata; family Elapidae; genus Laticauda; species Laticauda laticaudata. The sequence continues at coordinate 19,644 of BHFT01019356.1, forward strand.
TGATTGCAGTGCAACAGCTGTGCAGCTGCAACAGTGAAACTTCTTGCAAATAGGACAGTGTCCCAACCTTGGTAACTTTAAGACATGTGGACATGGCTGGCTGGGGAACTCTGGGAGCTGAAGTCCACAAGTCTTAAAGTTGCCAAGGTTGGGAAATCCTAAAATAGGACTTGATTCCAGCACTACTTTTAGCAGGTGGCTGTCAGTTCCCTGCTGGGGATAAGGATTTCCTTCTCTCTTCTGGAAGCTGCTATTCTGGATTTGCCCCAGGCCCCCTCTTTTATATGTGGGTCTGTTCAGCCCCCTTCCATCCAGCCCCCATGTTCCTTCACCCTCTTCTTTTTCCACTGCACACTGAAACTACCTGTTCCACCTTCTGGCTTTCTCTTGACTCATCCAGCCTTTGCTTTCATAGATCTTTATATCCACATTCATTCATTCATTCACTTGATTTATATTGCCGCCTATTCACCCATGGCGACTCAAGGCGGCTTACAAAATGTAAAATCATATTTAAAACAAAAAGCAAAAATAAAAACAATAAGAACTAACAAAAAGAATCAATTCAATTAGTAAAGTACAACAGAACAAAATTTGGGAAAACAAAAAACAAAACAAAAAAAATCAAAAACCAACTCTCACCCCCTGCCCTGACAACAGCGGATCACACTCGCCATTTGATGGGTTCCATCCCTCTCTGGGTTCCCCAGGCCTGCTGGCAAAACCAGGTCTTCAGTGCCTTTCAGAATAGTATTAACGAGGGGGGCATTTTTTTTTTTTTACAAATTTTATTCAGTTTTTCACATTAAAAACAAAAATCTCTTTTTAGTGAACAACGTATTTCCGGGTCATCACCTTTACATACAAACATGACAGCAATTATACATTCATATATGGATACTTAATTCTGTTATTACCTTTTCCATTCCAAATTTTCAGTAAGGAGAGAAACGAACACATTAATTCTCGCCTCTTTCATTAATCTCAATCAAAACATCTTTTTGTTTCATTTCAATTATTTCAAATATAATCCTTTAATATTTATTTTAAAAATAAAGATAAACAATATGTGTTGCCTAATAATAATAATAATAATAATAATAATAATAATAATAAGTTACCAATGTCTCTCCTTGCTTTTAATAGTCTATATTAACTTATTAATTTAGTTGGTTCTTTAGTCTGTCATATTCCCTTTCCATTACACGTTATTTTTATAAATTCTAGATTAATACAAATTTTAACACTAAAAGAAAGAAAAAGAAAACAAGTATAGGTTTCCCCCCTTTTACTGTTCTGAGTGTGACACCTCAATGATTAAAATATACCTTTATTCCCTCATCTTGATTCCCAATAAACCATTATTTTTAAGAAGTTACAATCATAATCATTACATCTTTTCATTTGGATTCTGCAGCATATTCCCCCCCCTAGATTTTTAATAAGAGTTATCAGTATCTATATTACCCTATTTTCTAAATATTTTTAATTGCAGAAATATTCTTATTACCCCTTGTCACACTGCAGAATTTGCAACTGTCTTTTTTCTCCTATTCGACACAAATGCCTTAGTCCTTAAGACATTCATGTTTTGCTCTTTCTTGTGTTGTGCTGTGTCTTCTGCTGCAGCTGGGAAGCCACACGGCATTGTCAGCATATAAAAATATGTACTTTTACTGTATAAAGTGTTTGTTGTGTGCTTAGCTACAAATGCACATCCTTGTCCTAGTCCCTGCTCCACATTGCATTTGCTAAGCATTCATTTTCACCCATGTAACTTCATAGGAGCATGGTAGCCCACGTGGTTAGGATGCTGAGTTGGAGGTTGGCCAGCCCATGTTTGAGATCTGAGTACTGCAGTGGTGCAGGATGAGCTCTTCTCTTTGGCTCCAGTTCCTGCCAGGGACATGAAAGGAGACCCCAACTGAGTGTCCATCCCCTGGGCAGCAATGATATCACTGGCTAATCTTTTTAACCTGGAAAGGCCTGGAGGCTTCTAACACAAACACGATATAACTCCATCACACTGTACAGGGTTTTTATTGCATTCAGCAATCAAGTTTCAACTCCACCCAACTACTTCAAAATGTTGATTGGTCAGACTTTCCTACATTCATCAATGAATTGCAGAAGAGGAAAAAAATATCAGATCTGCCCTTTTCTTGACAGGCACAAAGCTGTACACTGTGTTAATTCCTGGCTGCAGGCACAAACTGTTTGCAACAAAATTCCAGTAATGTTAACCATTCCATTGGTTAAGACAACAAAAGAGATGAGTGGGATATCTTATTTTATCTAGAGCAGGGGTGTCAAGCTGTGGGCTGGATGTTAGATTTGGCCCATGGGGCTGCCCTGGAAAGAAGTGAAAGACCGGCCTGCGGTGCTTCTGCCAGTGAAAATGGGCTCCCAAGCTCCGTTTTCTGCTGCCATGGCTTCCTGCAACCCTCTGCCAGTGAAAACAGAGCTCCATTTTCGCTGGCAGAGTGCTCATGCCACTACAGGTGCCCCCGACACGAGTGATGTCAAGCTGGCCATGCCCACCCTAGGCCCCCAAGGTCAAACACAACCCTGATGTGGCCCTCAATGAAATTGAGTTTGACATCCCTGACCTCGAGTACAACTTTACTGAAAATTCCATGTGGGAACAGAAGTGGAAAAGCCAATACTAAAAATTTGGCACACCAACAGCATAAGAAACAGCCCTTCCCCCCCTAGTCCTCCCCTTGTCTTTTTGTCTTCTAGCCAATCAGTCACATTCACGTTGTTTTCGGAACAGTCTCTCCACCTTGGACTTTCCCAGCCAATGATCTTGGGGTGCAGGATTTGTCTCAGGCTTCAAGCCAGCAAACCTATACCCCCCTGCCATTCCAATGCCTTCCCTCCCATTGTTGATGTCTGGTTGCGAGCCGGGTTTGTGTAGAGAGCCAACCACGACAAGCAGTTGAACACACAGCTGTCCCACACTTAAGATTTTGTCTCTGACATCCTTTGGGAATACTTGCATTCCCTCCTTCTGGTTTTATCACAAATAATTTCACTGCTTTCATTTTTATTCCCACTTACTCTGAAGGAGGCTGCTTGGTGGCTTTTGCACTCAGTGCCAAAAACAATTGCCTTCCTTCTTTTCTCATCCATCTTATACCTCCCATTAACAGACATCAGCCTGTTACTGTTCCAAAGAGTGTCCAGTTTTTTTAGATCTACTTGTGGTCAACCTTTGGGAGATTAATCTGTATTCACATACATTTTCTTCCTATAATTTTATGGCCTTGTATCTTTCAATTGTGCTTTTGGGCTACTCTTCACTCCTTTGCCGTATGTGTCTTTGTGTACACACACAAATACATGAATGGACTGATGCTTTCAAACCACTTGCCAGTTCCCATTCTCATCCAATGTTGGGTTTCTGGGGCCAGTAACTTCTCCACTCTGTCATTTTGTCCTCACCCACTTATTCATGTCACCTAGAAGAATAATTTTCCCCTGGATTGTGTTAGAGTCAGAACACTGCAAATTTCTTCCACCTCAAAATTGATCTTCCAACAGTCACTAGAACATACTGTGCTGCTCTACCAACCTTTGATTCCCACTTTCCTTCACACTCATAACAATCTAGATGTCGCTAAATGAAGCTCAGAAGAGCAGTTCTAATGGGCAAAGCTGTCCAGCCATGGACCAATAATGCAACGGCAAGTAACATGTCTGACTCGCTTCAGTTACTTGCTGGGGATTTCTGGGAGTTGAAGTCCTCCACGCTTAAAGTTGCTAAAGTTGGAGACCCCTGGTCTAGGGGGGTGACCTGATTGCATCTTCCAATATTTGAGGGGCTGTCACAGAGAAGAGGGGGCTCTCTAAAGCACCTGAGAGCAGGACAAGATGCAACAGCTTGGAGCTTATCAGAGGGAGATTCAACCTAGAAATAAGGAGGAATTTCCTGACAGAATTATTAATCAGAAAAAGTTCCCGAAGTTCTGGGTGCTCCATAGTTGGAGGATTTCACAAAAAGTTTGGACAGCCATTTGTCTGCAATGGTGTAAGGCAGTGGTGATTAATCTTTTTCGGCTCCTGTGCCAAAAATTGTGTGCACGCTTGCATGCTCGCACTTGCGTGCCAGCACCGAGAAGGCAATATGCCCCCCCATGCCCCCTTTGCATGTGTGTGCAATTCCACCCCCCCATCCCTAGCTCCCTTACCTGTATTGCGCCTCACAGCTGATTTTTGGTGGGTTTGAGGCCTTTTTCGGCCTCCCAAAGGTTTGAGAAATGCTTCTGCAGGCATTGCAGGCCAAAAACTAGTCCTGTTTCATCACTTTCAGAATTTTTGAAAAAACAGGAAGTGACGAAACAGGGCTAGTTTTTGGCCTGCAAAGCCTGCAGAAGCCTTCCTCAAGCCTTTGGGAGCCTGAAAAAGGCCTCAAACCTGCCAAAAATCAGCAGTGAGCCACACACATGCGCAGTAAGGTAAGTTTGCCTGCAGCTTGCATGCCTCTGGCACGCAGGCCATAGGTTTATCATCATGGGTGTAAGGACACTTTGCCTTGGGAAAGGGTTGGACTAGATTACCTCCAAGTTCCCTTGCATCTGTTTTATTTTTAGCCACAATTTAGCCACAGACAGACCCAGGTAGGTTTGAAGTTGGTCAGCAAACTCCACTCATCCCATGCACGCCCTGGTCTCACCCAAGGAGGCAAGGTAGGGTGGAAGGGGAAGAGAACCTGTAGCTCTGCATCTTCCGATCTGCTTCCCCACCTCATGGCTGTGCAATTGGCACAACTGACCATCCCGACCTCTCCCGGACATTGCCTTTCTAGGGCGGGCGGGGGTTGCGCTGGGAAGCAGCCATCTGCACTGAAGCTGTGGGCAGAGGAGCAGCCGGTGCTCAGCCTAGCGAAGACCAGCGGGACTTGGCTGCTGCCCCCAACTCCACCAATTCTGTATGCTGAACCTTTGGGCCTCCCAGGCCTCCTCCCGCTTTGCGGCAGGAGCTTCAGCTGCATTGTTGGCCAGGTGGAGGCCCTCCCTCTGATGGGGCGGTGGAAGCCCTGTGGGGTCGTCCCAGGGCACAAGAGTCAGGGTGTTGGAGCTGTCGGCCGCCCCCCCCATGAGGTCCCGGTCCTGCCCCCCTCGGCTTTGGGCACCAAAGGGCAAAGTTATGCTGGTGCTCGCCACCCTGCCCAGCTCCCGCAATGGAGGGCAAGAGAGAGAAGTGGTGGGGTCCCCGAGGGATCACCCTCGCCTTCCTGTGGCCCTTTTCCAGAGGATCCCAGCACGGCCCCCTTCCTTCAGCTCCGCTATTCCTGGAGGGACTCAAGAGACTGGGGGATGCCTGGCAGGGCCAACTGAGGGAGCCTGTGAGGTTCCTCCCAAGCTGCTGTGGCACCCCCTACAGAAGAGCCCCGGCTGAGTCCCTGGGGGGAGGGTTGTGGGGGTCTTTGGGTTCCACCCAGCTTTTTGTAGTTGGAGATGAGTTGGAGCTTCCCTCAGCCCTGCCCCACTGACACACAGGGAACCCCCAACCTGAGCCCGATGCCCCTTGGAGGTGGGGTGGGGTGGGGTGTGAATCAGGGGGCAGCGGTGGAAGCCCTGCAAAAGCTATGCTTCTCAGCCTCGGAGTGGCGTCGGCTCTTCCGTCTCTGGCTTTCTGCCTTATGTCGCCCTTTTCTGCCGCCCCCTTTTCTCACACTTCAATGCAGGGATGCTGCTCGCAGGCAGCAGAAGGGGCTGAAACTGTGTGTGTGTGTGGGAGGGAGGGAGAGAGAGAGGCTTTTGCGCTGCTGATACTTTGGAAAAGTTTCCCATCTTCCCAATAAGTTGCTGGCAGGTGGGTGGGGAAGATGCAACCCTATGGGCTTCAGTTGCAGGGGCTGGGTGGAGCAGCTCCCACCCGGTGCCCTGCTCACTGCTTCAAGCCTGCAACTGGCTTAAGCCCGGCCTGAAATCCGAAGGTGGAGGAAAGCTGGCTTAAGCCCGGATGGGTGCATTTCAGCCCAGGGAGCCGAACTCCTTCTGGAGAGCAGAGCCAGTGGCAGGTGCGGCAGGTGGCCAGATTCAGTTTGGAGGGAAAGTGTTCCGTCCGGAAAGAAGCGCGGGAGACCGGGTTCCAAACAACAACTCTTTATTTCAAACCGCTAGGCAAAGAAACGGAACCTGGCCCAAGCCGCGGCAGCCCTTTATATAGCGGCTAGCCTGCCGGCTTGTGGCCAATGACACTTGTTTAATTCTTCCCGCTGTTTGGCGGCTTCCCGGATTGGTTCCTAGCGAACCAATCTGTACGTGGCCTTTTCGGCCAATCAGAATGAAGTACTTGGAACCTACCAAGTTCCATACAGAACAGAAAGCACCAAGATGGTGATTGGATGAAAGAGATGATGGATCTGCAAAAGTAGAAGCAAGGGTCAGCTCCTCTTTTCTTTCCTGCCCTCCCCTCCCATACTTAAGACTTAAATCTTAAGCCACCTTGATAAAGCCCAAACCCTCCTCCATGGCTGCTAGACGACTGTCTGGACCGGGAGTCTCCAACCTTAGCAACTTCAAGACTGGTGGTCTTACAGTTGCTAAGGTTGGAGACCCCTGGTCTGGACTGTCCTGGTGCACCAACCTGAGGGGCCTGAAATATGAGCCCCTGCAGAGAGCAACAGCAGTGGATGTTGTTGTAAAAATAAAAACATAAACAAAAAAAACTCAGTGGATGAGCTAGATGGGCTTGGCATTCAGACCTGTGCGTGTGTGCGTGTGAGTGATGGGGATTCTGGTGAGCCTGGGCCTGCTTTGGAGCTCCTCTACTTGTGTGAATGTCTCCACTGGCTTGTAGGGAAAAGATGGGGCTCCTCCTCCTGCTTTTTAGGCTGCCCAGAGCAGCTTCGGTGGCTGATGGGAAGATTTGAGCGCCGGAATATTCTTCAGCCTGTTTATCGGCTGCACAACAAATGCAGCTGTCAAGGGCTCCATTTTAAAAACCTAATTTCTCCTGTGAGCAGTTGAAGGAGGGAGGCCCAGGTGCTGCGGCTTCAAAGCTGGCCTCATCATTTTTTAATGCGTTGCAGTCTTGTGGAATATTGATGCCGCTCTCTTCTGGATCAAACACGGCAAGCGCCTTGGCAGGAGGCAGCTGGCCAAGGCCTTCCCTGGGGGCAGCCTGGCCCCATCCTCGCTTTTCCCCTTGGCATGCCAGTGCTGCATGTTGGGTGCTCTGCAGGCAAGACCGGTGTGGTGACCTCAGCTGCTGCCAGAGCCAAGGAAGTCCAGTCTTGCTCCATGCAAGCGGAGAGCTTTTTTCACCAGAAGGACCCACAGCTGGAACTGACATTGGGGAGTCCAGGGAAAGGGGCCTTTGTTCTCCCTCTGGGCCTGGCAGTCACGACAATAGCAATAACGCTTAGATTTATATACCGCTCCACACAGTGGTGGGATTAAGGGTTTTCTACGAATGGTTCTATGGGCTTGGTAGGTGTGGCTTGGTGGGCGTGGCAGGGGAAGGATACTGCAACATCCAATTCCCTCCCCACCCCACTAACCTGCTTTCCAGCTCCGTTCTCCTGTGCAGGTCAACCAAAGAAGACCGAGCCAATCAACTGGGACTCAGGAGGCAGAGAATAGATGGGGCAGGGCCAGTCAGAGGTCGCATTGGCCGGTTCTCCAAACTACTCAAACTTGCCACTAATGGCTTTCCAGAACTGGTCAGAACCTGCTGAATACCACCCCCGGATCCACAGTGCTTTACACCAGAGGTCTTCAAACTTGGCAACTTTAAGACTTGTGGACTTCAACTCTGGGAGTTGCCATGTTTGGGGACCCTTGCTTTACATTGTCAGTATATTGCCTCCAACAACCTGGGTCCTCATTTTGCTGACCTTGGAGGGATGAAACGCTGAGTCAACCTTGAGCCGGTTGGGATCGAATGCCAGGCTGTGGGCAGAGTCAGTCTGCATCTGAATCAGTCTGCATTCTATCCAATGTGTCCACCAGGGCTTTGAAGTTCCAAGGTGGTAGGTGATGCCTTGGATATCAAAACCTCCAGGCTGTCGCTGGCTTGTTTCCAAAGGCCAAACAGGAGGAATTTGGTTCTTTAAAAAAATGACCTCAAAAACATGGGTATCCAGATGGTTCCTTTTTAATTATATATATAAAAGCGAAAGACCACTTACGCATCATCACAAAATCTCCAGAACTGTAAAGCCTACAAACTTGAAATTTGGCACATGTGTTCCTCTTGGCTTCTAGGTGTTCACCAAGAAAGGATTTTTCAAAATGAACATCAGAGCTTTAATATTTCCTATATTATTATTATTATTAACATGTTCTGATGCTAAGGAGTTCTACTCCCCCTCCCCACCTGAAAAGATATTTCTTCCAAAGGCAAAACACAAGCAGAAGAGAAGAGTTTCAGTTTTAGTCTCAGTTTCACAACACCAAGCAGCTTTAGTACAGAACAGGATGGGGTCACCTTATGGCAATGGTGGGATTCAAAAAATTTTACGATTAGTTCTGTGGGCATGGCTTGATGGGCATGGCAGGAGACGGATACTGCAAAATCTCCACTCCCTCCCTACTCCTGAGGGAAGATTACCACTGGTTCCCCAAACTACTCAAAATTTCTGCTACCGATTCTCTAGAACTGGTCAGAACCTGCTGAAAAACACCTTTGCCTTATGGGACCCAGGAGATGAATGTGTATTTATTTATTCAATGTCTGCAGCTGTCTATTTTAACCAATGACTTTGGGTGGCTTATAGTTTTAAAAATATAAAAACATTAAAAATAAAAACACCCAAAATAAATATGTGCAACGAGACAATTAGCAAATTTCTCTGTGGCAGCTCCTCTGTCCTGAGGTCCAGCTGGTCATGGCTCCACTGGCCTCACAGAAGGCACAAAAGTCCTGGCCTCAGGCCCTTGGGCCAGGGTGTGAGTGAGAAGTTGTGCACTTTGCTGGCCATGAATTGAAAGTCGATTGGTTTCATCTGGCATCTTTATTGTTTCAAAATCGTGTTAGCCACCCAGAGTTCTCTGATTAAGACAGCAGCCATCTAAATTTGCTATATAAATAAACTAGCTTGATACCCGTTCTTCGCTACGAAACTATGTGGTTGGGCTTAGTTTTGGAGGAGGAAAATAAAGGGGGGGGGATTCTGTCTCTGCCTACTAGCATCCATTGGTATTCATCTGGGTAGCATCCTGTCAGTGTGTGAGAGAGTCGAGGGCTGAAATAGTATTTGTTATATGAGCAAGAAGGAGACAGCAAGGAGCTTGGGCAGACCCCACGAGGCTGGCCTTTCCGTTCTTTTCTCAAGCTTCTCGGCCCAGAGAATGGAAGTCCTCAGAGAAGCAGGAATTAGATCAGGATAGAAACCAGCTCTGGAAAGAACAGGGGCCTATGGCGCCAGATTCACCTGGGGACCTTAAATGCCCCGTTCCTCCCTCCCCCCTTCCTGGGGTTTGTGTGTGTGTGTATGCAAAGAGGTCCTTTTGCTCAGCTTCTCCCACTGAGAGACCCAAAGGCCACCTGAAATCAGGAGTGGGACTCAAATTTTTTAACAACCGGTTCTGTGAGTGTGGCTAGGTGGGCATAGCTAGGTGGGCGCAGCCATGTGACTAGGTAAACATGGCTTTTTTCTTGCACACACACACTCCATTTTTTGGCCTCCTGGGCCACAGAGAAGCCTCTGGGTGGCATTTTTGCTTGCAGGAAGCTTCCCTAAGGGCCAGTATGTGATGTTGCACATGCACGGTAAGGACTGACTGGGCAGGGAGGGGCAGGGCAGGTGGAAAAGGGTAGGGCCAGCCAGGGGCATGATTTGCCGGTTCTCCGAATTGCGCAGAATCATAGCAACCGGTTCTATAGAACCAGTCCGAACTGAAATCCATTTTTCAGAGCTCCAGAGCATTTTCTAGCGTCCTAATATTTATTTATTTACATATTGTGCTGGTTAGTGTCATCCTCCCCCCCCCAGGAACACTAAGAGCCTCTGTAATGTTAAAGCCACACATCATAAACCGAGAGGGGCTAAAGGCTTTTGGCAAAGCGCCTGATCGCTGAAGCCAATTTTAAGCCTTGGAATATTTCCTCCTGAGATTTCTCTTTGGTAATGAGCTGATGATAAACTCTTCTTGAAGCATATGGATTATCTGTTAATGGCAGTCCTGGGAGAAGCATTCACAAAGGACTTATTGCAAGAAACAGATTTAATTATGCTTAACGGGAGAACTCAGTGCCTCCAAAATGCTGGTATAGGCAGCAGCTGAAGGGGGCTTCTGTCAGCAATGGAGGCTGGGGGCTGGTTCAGCTAAAGCTGAAATGAGAAGGAGATGAGAGCCTGCCAGAAAGTTTCCACATTCTCTGCACATTCTTGCGCATGGTTTTTTTTTGGGGGGGGGGGGNGGGGGGGGGGGGTTGTCCATAGGTGCCTGCTTTGAGGGGCTTGAGAGCAGCACAAAAGGAAGGGTTAAGCAGAAGCTGGACTGCTTCTGCACCAGAGGTGGTATTCAACCAGTTCTGACCAGTCCCGGAGAACTGATTAGCGGAAATTTTGAGTAGTTTGGAGAACCAGCCAATCCCACCTCTGACTTGGCCCCACCCCATCTGTTCTCTGCCTCCCATCGAGTCCCACTAATTGGCTGGGTTTTCTTTGGTTGCCCTGCCCAGGAGAACGGAGCTGGAAAGCAGGTTAGTGAGGTGGACATTGATGACCCATGGAAACAAATCAGAAAACGGAACAAGCATCTGGATTGGATGACCCAAATCGCCACCAGAAGAAAAGGAGGGAGAACTGAACAAACAGCAAAAGGGGATTCCTGTCTTGTAACCATCCCAGAGCACCTGGTTTTCATGATCTGCTCATCTGTCAAGAATAAACCATAGTTTGACCAAGTGGAGCAGGTGAATTCCATGGGGATGTGTGGAAGACTTCTTATTTTGGGGTCCAATGACTTGTAGGCCCAGTAGATCCAGGGGATGCTTCAAGACTGGGGCCACCCACAAGCCCTCTCCGCTGCCAACCCTTGAAATGACTCATAGCCGCACCATTTCTGTTCTGAAGGTGCTGTGTGTGTGTGTGTGTGTGTGGTGGGGGACCAGGGGGACCCAGTTTCTGGTTCTCGTCTTATTTTGGGGTCAGCTGCCCCACATGAAGAACAGACCTCCCAAGTTCTGTCTAAAGGGGAGGCCTTTTCATTCTGCTCATTGCCCAGAGCCGCTCATTGAGGCGCATGGCCAAATCATTTGGATCAATAAGCAAAACCCTCTGGAGAAGCCACACAGGTGCCCTGGGGCTGCAGGGGCTCTGATGCTCCCTTCCTTTGCCCCCCCAATGTCCCCCCACAATCCTAGCAATGGGCCCCTCCTGAGCAGGAGATGGAGGCTGTGCAGGTGAAGCCACATTGATCTAGCTGGCTTCCAAATGAAAACCAGCGCTTGGACTTATTGCTTTCCAAGCTCGAAATTTGATTACATTTTTCTGGAGCTGTAAATCTACCTCTTTTCCGGCAATGTTATTATTGAAGCCGCTGCTGGATTTATGTGACGATGGTGGTGCCAACGGGGGTGGGTGAGTGGGGGAGGAGTCATATGTAAAATTTCAATGTTGGCTCTGACATTCCAGGAAGTTAAAAAGCAATTACAGGCTGTGCTTTTTTGCCTCGGGACAGGGTGACTCACGCTAGGCAGCAGCTTCTTCCCTGCCAAAGAACAGAGGGGGGGGGCAGCATTATGTCCAGAAGCAAAGGTCAATGACATTGGAAGGGAATATATCCTGTTTTTTTACATAATTTTGCTTACACTGCCATAAACTTTCACTTCTATGTATTTGTGGCTTAATAAACTGCTCCCCCAAATGCTGGCAGGGTGAAGCTCCCCCCCCCATTGCCTTTCCTAGCTCCAGAATGAAGCCGGTCTGAAAGTCCATCTATGGGGCAGGACTCCTCTGCCACCTCTGTAGACACCTGGGGCTTCTCCTGCCAGGCCTGCCCTAGAGAAAATGGGACTCTTCGGTGGGAGGTGGGGAGGGGCAGCCCTTGAGCCAATTGTCCCCAGAAAGTAGACATAAAGTAAGGAGGGGGGGGCTTCTCCTTCTGCCTGGAAATGGTGCAGGGCCAGGCAGGGGATAGGGGTGGGGCTGAAAGTGTTGTGGTTCGCCAGCAGCCTGTGCAGATGGCAGCAGAATCGGACAGAGGGGAAGAACAGGGACCAGTCCGGGAGTCTGGAGAGGACTCAGACAAGGGTCTTGCATCTGATGCAGGGATGGGGCCAGGACTACCTGGGAGTGGGGTGCTGACTCCGGAATCTGGCAGCAGTGAGGCAGAGGAACAAGGGGAGCCTTTGCAGGAAGCAAAGTCATTCGCTCTGTTTGGATTAAACCTTAAAGCTCTATGTGGACTTTATGCTTTGGTTAGTTTTTTATAGTTCATTTGGCACTTTAGTTGTTGGCAGTCATTCAAATGAGAGAAAAGTGGGTGCTTATCTCGAGGAACTGTTGGGACTCATTACAGGCTGGGAATGAACATGATTCCCAGTGTTGAAATAAAGCAAGAGTTGTTTGGACTAAGCATGTGCTTAATTTTGGTCTCAGGAAGCCTTGGTCAGAACAGAAGGTAGCAGCAGTGCTGGAGTTGCCAGTCCAAGAGCTCAGCTCCAGCCGTGCCTCTTCCTCATAAGGAAGGATGGAGACAAGAAGCTTGGAGTGGGTAGGGGGCAGCCGGGAGGCTTCTTCAGGGGGGGCTGAGATCCTGGCATGCATGGGGGCACCCCAGGACAGAATGGCTGGAAAAGCCGTACAGTGCTGCTTAAAAGTGAGTGAAGACTTTGGATTTTCACTATTTCTGTGTAAATATCACGTTATGCATGATCTGTGCCCTCCACAAGTCCTAGAAATAAAGAAAGAGATCTCACTTGAACAAATGAGTCAAAAACAATATAGTTCCATGGTTTATTGAGGAAAATGATCCAAAGCTTCATATTTGTGTGTTGTAAAAGCATGTCAGCTTTTGCATTCA
>BHFT01019357.1:4331-26284 GCA_004320025.1 Laticauda laticaudata
GGGGGGGGGGGCATGGGGGCCTTGGGCAGCTGTGGTGGCCCAAGAGCTCTGCCAGCAAAAATGGACTCTCAAGCTCCTTTTTCGGCTACAATGGCCTTCCTGCAACCCACTGGCAGAAGCACCACTGGCTAATCCTTTGCTTTTCCAGGGTGGCTCTGTGGGCCAGATCTAAGCACCCCACAGACTTTGAGTTTGAAATCCCTGGCCTAAATGGAAGAAGGTATGAAAACTTTAAGGAAACTCTGTGGCTTCTCCAGGTGGTTCATCCAGAAGGCTGCAGGCTACCATGATAGAAACATAAAGTGGATGGTTGAGAATCCCAAGAACCGGGATGGAGAAGGACAGTGAGGCCGGCATGCCCACTTGGAGAGGCACACAGACTGTTCCCATATCAGTCACTTTTGTGGATGAAAATAATGCAACTGCTTTCTTCTTCAGTAAAAGAGAATTGAGGAACAAATCTCTGAGGAAAAAGTAGCTATAATACAGTATGCATAAAAACTCAAAAGAAAAGTAAAATTAGTTGAGCAAATTCTGAACTGCCTTCAGGTATATTAAAAAAAAACAAACCCCAACAACTCAGGAATGATAAAATAGTTTTGAATTGAGATTCATGGCAATTCTTCTTGAAATGACTGAATGCCGCTTTCATGTTATTGTGCTGATTTGCGTGCTGACTTCATTAAAAAACTCTAATGGGAAAAGTTAAATGTGTTCTTTGTTGAAGACTGAATGGTGGATACTTTAATACTAGTGTAATTTGCAGCAGGTTTTGAAGTCCTGAATGGAGGATGTCAACAAAAGAAAAAGGAGGAAATAATCAGCTCCAATGGGCAAAGACATGTTTCAACAAGGGATGATTTCTGGAAATAGTTTGACAACAAGAGAGGGTGGGTTGATTTGTTCAGGGGCATAATTAATACAAGAAAGGATGCGTTCCTCAGATCTCAGCCAGATAAGGCCAGTGGCAGAACAATGGCTTATAAGAGAAGGGGAGTAAAAGTGGTGAGGATTTCACTCCTACCATAATTTTGGTGAAGAAGCCAGACCAAAATATCCATTTCCTTGTAGACTGCAGGTGATCAATTCTGCTATTTCATGTGCCTATCTAAGGCCTTGAGTAGATGCACTTATTAGCTACCGGGGAGGTGCAAAAGTTATTTCCATCTTTGCGAAAAGTCTTGGCAGATGGAAATCAATATAGAATCGATTGAAAAGACAATGTGAGAATAACATTTCATACTGATTGGAATGATAATAACCAAAATAGAGAGCAAGCAGATGCAGACTGTCCTTACTTCAAAAAGATGCCAAGTTCCAGCCTGTCGCATACAAGGAGCACCCTAAATTGTGTATATGCCAGTGGTGGGATTCACATTTTTTTACTACCGGTTCTGTGGACGTGGCTTGGTGAGGGTGGCAGGGGAAGGAAACTGTAAAATCTCCACAGGGGTGGGATTTGCCAGTTCTCTGAACCACTCAAAATTTCTGCTAGCAATTCTCCAGAACTGGTCAGAACCTGCTGAATACCACCTCTGGTATATGTGTAGATATGTATATGTTATCATTTCACTAGTGTTCTTCCTTTGAAGAAATGGTATTAAATCAGAGCTCTCTCATCATTGTTGTTTGCAAACTGAGTGTGAGTCAGCCATGTTTGTTTTATAGAATGAGATGGGTGGCATAATACATTTAAATAAGGAAATGTTTGTGCAGAAGAGGCTAATGGAATTTAAAGGTGCATAGTGGAAGCTTAGTCTCCAGACCACGGAAGATAACAGCTGCCCTGCCCTACTGGCCAAGATCTGGCCCCAAAGGGATGCATTTCATGGAAGAGGTCCAGGAAAGGGCAAAGAACAAAACTAGAGATGAGAAACTCTGATGACAAGAGACAGAGGGAATTGGAAATGTTTATCCTTGAGAAGTTGCTTTCATGATACGGAGACAATAACTTGGTCCTCAACACCAATGAGACCAAGGAACTTATAGTGGACTATAGAAGGAAGAGATCAGACATCCACCCCTTGCTTATCAATGGAGACCAAGCGGAGCAAGTGGTCGGGATCAAGTTTCTGGGTGTTACCCTAAAAGAGGACCTGACCTGGGGGGGCTCACACTGCAGCCCTTGGTCAAAAGGGCCCAGCAGAGATTATACCACCTGAGGCTTCTCAGGAAACAACAATGGAATGAAAAACTGCTGGTGACCTTCTATCACTGCACCAGAGAGAGGATCTTAACTTAGTGCACCTCTGTCTGGTTTGCCACTTGCACAGGGGCAGATAGGAAAGCCCTCCAGAGGGTGAACGTCATGGCCCCTCAGAGGATCCTGGGTTGCCCTCTCCCCTCTTTGGAAGAGCTTCAGAGCTCCCGCTGCCTTAAGGAAGTTCAAAACATCCTCAAAGATCCATCTCATCCTGGGAACCCCCCTTTTTTTTTAAACTATTACCATCTGGCAGACGGTACAGGATAATAATAAAAACAAGGACAAAAAGGCTGCAAAACAGCTTCTATCCCAGGGCAGGAGCTCTGTGGAATAATATGTTGTATAATAGTGCAATATTGAGGCAATATCAGGAGTTTTCAGTTCAACCGTATAGACTGTGAGGGATGTGCGTTTTTGTATTTCGTTGTATGAGGTGCAGTGACAATAAAGCGAAGCAAAGGTGAAGAACAAGGGGCAGCCCTTCTCCAAGCAGCCCGATGACCCTCCAGACCGGCTGTCTTCCACCACTGGTGGGGAGGGTCAACAAACAGCGCTTTTTCGAAGTTTTCTCCCCCCCCCCCCACCCCGGATATAAACCTCTTTCCAGAAACTCCAGCGGCGTCTGAGCTGCTTTGCCTGGAAACCCTCTCAGGGCTTCCGGAGAGGCAGCCTGGCTCTGCATCCCTTTCTCAGGTCCCGGCGGGGGATTCTGGGAGGGCAGAGAGGCGGCGGCGGGGGTGAATCCGACCAAGGAGGGACCTGCCCGCCGGCCTTCCTCCTGGCTCTCCCCTGGGCCCAAGAGTCCTTCCGCGCAACCCACCAGACGGAGACGCCGGTCCGGAGAGCTGTACGACGCTCCGAGGCCATAGGGGAAGTCGGGCCGACGGCCGCGCGGCTCTTTAAGGCCTGCCCGCCTCTAAGATGGCGGCAGGACCCGGCCCAGAGGGAGCGCGCGCGCCCGGCCCCGAGATGGCGCGCCCGGCTTCGTGCGTGACGCGCCGTGCGCGCCCCGCCCCGCCCCTGCCGCCGCCGCCGCCTGAGCCCTCCGCCGCCTGAGCCGCCGGCCCGGTTGCGGCGCTGCGCCCCCTGCCCCGCTCCGCCCGCCGGGAGAGGCGCCATGGCGGGCCGGGTGAGCGCGCGCCGGCCCCGGGGCTGCCGCGCCCGGGCCGGCGGCGCGGGCCGGCGGCGGCGGCGGCGGCGGGCAAGGAGAAGGAGAAGCGCTCGCTGGGGAACGCTGGCTGTTCGCGGGCGCGGCGCGGGGGGCTCCTCGCTGGGCGGGCTGGTGAGCCGCGTGCTGCGACGCTCTCCACGCTCTCGCACCTGGGCGGCGAGCACGGGAGCCCGCCGCCCCGCCGCCCGCCCCGCCGCCGGCCCCGCCCCGCCGGAGGAGCAGCCGGGCCCCCGTCGTCGCCGGCGCCCCCCGCCGGCCCCCGCCCTGCTGCCCCTCGGCCGTGGCGGCGCTGGTGCCCGGCGTGTCGGGGCTGCGCAACCACGGGAACACGTGCTTCATGAACGCCGTGCTGCAGTGCCTGAGCAACACGGAGCCGCTGGCCGAGTTCCTGGCGCTGGAGCATTTCCGCGGAGCCCCCGCCGGCCCCGCGCCGCCCCCGCCGGAGCCCCGCGCCGGGGAGGTGACGGAGCAGCTGGCGGAGCTGGTGCGCGCCCTCTGGACCCTCCAGTACACGCCGCAGCACAGCCGCGAGTTCAAGGTGAGCCCGCCGAGCCCCGTCCGGCGCTGCCCGGCCCCCGCAGTGCGGAGGCGCCGCGCCCGCCCCCCCGGCCGCCGCCCGCTGCCGCCGCCGCCGGGAAGTCCGCCTCTGCCCCGCGGCTGCCAGAGAGAGCCTCGGCGCGGAGCGGCCGGGCACCGGGCGGGTGCGGGGAGCGCGGGGGACGTCGCAGCCTCGACGTGCGGCGGGGCCCGCCAGGAGGTTTGTCTCCGCTGCGTCCTTCGCGGGGCTCTTGCCCTTTGCCGGCCGTCTGGCTGGGCTCAGTCCCGGCTTCTCTGCGTGTGGGGAGCTGGCACGGAGGGTCCTTGTGAGGCTTGGTGTCTGGTCTCCGCTGAACAGCGTCAAGGTGTAGTTTAGCGCTGTGTGCCCGTTGACGGCTGGATTGGTCCAAGTGTCTCCCTTTGCGTCCTGCGCGCAGCCTGGCCTGCCTTCCCTCCTTCGAGGGGGTTTTCCTGCACTTCTTGCGGTTTCTTTCCGGGAGGAGCCCACCGTGGGCTGAAAGGGGTCCCCGTCTGGCTCTGGTCCTCTGACTTTTTGTGAGGCTGCCCTTGTGCAAAGATGGGCCAAGTTGCCAGGCCGCAGGAGGAGAAGATAGATGCCCTCTGGGCGCCTTTGAATCGAGGGAGGCCACCCGGGTCCCTGGGCTGGGAATCGCAGGCAAAACAATCCCAAGAATGTCTGCCCAAATAAGGGGAGCCTCCCCCACCCGATCCCCTCTGTTTTGAGTGCAGGATACAGAAAACAGATTTTTCTGAGAGAACTTTAGGAAAAGCTTCCTGACAGCTCTTGCATTAGCATGTTTTTTGAGAGATTTCAGCCAATTTCACATCTGCAATCTTCAGTTTTTACCAGGTTTTGGTCTTTTGCCCCAGAGATTTCTGTATGCATCCTGAAATCTCACAAGGCTTGGCAGTCTTTTGTGTAACGAACTGGCAAAAGGGGTGCCATTATATTGTGCCACAAATTCTGCCCCTTTGGTGTGTCATTGGTGTGATATTACAATACATGTTGAAAAGGATGAGGCTTCTATTTATTGTGATGCTACTGGTATCAGTCAGGCTCCCAAGAGACCCTGGAGGTCCTGTGAGGTTTGAAGCTTGGAAAATGGTATGGCATTGCAGGTGCCTCCCTGGCTGGCAAGAGAATTTTCAGGCAGCAGCCAGTGAGAAAAACAAGCACATCTGGCAGATGTTCATACATCTGGCTGATGTACAAACCGAGGAGAAGTGGAAACAGGCCAGCTTGCTTGACAGAGGGGTATAGCCATGTCTGAACACTGTAATGAGGAATTTTCTGACAGAACAGGGAACAGAAGTTGCCTTCGGAAGTTTGGGAGCTTCCATCACTGGAGGCTTTCAGGAAGAGACTGGACTGGCATTGGTCAGAGATGGTGTAGGGTATTGTGCTTGGGCAGGGGGTTGGACTAGATAACCTACAAGGTCCCTTCCAACTCTGATTATCTGATTAATTCCTGGATCACTTGTGGGCTCTGTTGAGTGGTTTAGTTAAAGAAGGTGGGCGTTTTAGAAGATCATTGAGTGAGCCAAGCTGTGCATTGAGTGAGCATTATGGGCTATGCAGACAGGAATGAACATGAATGCAGGTCCACAGACCTCCATATAATGGGTTTCACACAATACATATCAGGTTTCTTGGGTTTCTTATGCCAATGACAAGATTAGGGCCAGACCTGCTGTTGGGGTCGGAATAAAGGCAGTGCCTTTTGGAATTGGCCTATGTTAGATATCTGGATAGGATGGAGAGAGTTCTGTGGGGTCAAGCAGCCCCTGACACATCCCAGTGCCACTCTGAATTGGGCTTGGGCATTCATGCAGCAATGGTGAAATAATGGAGCTCTACCATTATGGGTCTTCCTGTGAGTAGTGGTTTTTCTTGGTCCCATTGCATCTCCTGCCTGATCTTCAGAAATAGTCCCAAGGAGAGATTGCTGTCAGCATGATCCTCCTTCCCTTAAGCTCATGGAGCAGAGCAAGATAGTGGGATGTTGTGGCATTCAGCTGGATGCCTTTGGTTTCAAAAGAGGGGAACTGCTAACACCTTGGAAGATAGGCCCAAGATCTTGACAAGAAGTTTGCATTTAGAGGAGAAAAACCAAATGCACCAGTATATATATATATTCCGTAATAGGTGGGACCTGGCTCAACCAGCAATTGCGAGAGGGATCTCGGAGTCCTAGTGGCCAGTGTGAGCCAGCAGTGTGCTACAACTGCCATGAAGGCTGAAGCAGTCCTGGGCTGCATCAACAGAGGGATAGCATAAGGATCACATGAAATGTTAGTGCTGCTTTGGACTGCACTGGTAAGACCACATTTGGAATAATATGTCCAGTTTTGGTCACCACAATAGCAAAAAGATGTTCAGGCTTTAGAAAGGAGAGAAGCAGAGAAGAGCAACAAAGACAATTAAGTGGAAGCTAAACCATAGGGTGAACAATTCCAGGAACTGGGAATGCCTCATCTAATGAAGAGAAGGATTAGGGGTGATATAATGGAAGTCTCTCAATCTTTGAGGGGGTGTTACGGGGTGCACCTATTCTCCAAAGCAGGGGTTGCCAATCTTTTGGACCTCAGGGACCCACCAAACTCATAATTTTAAATCCCGCGGACCAGAAAGCCTGGGAAAATCCCCCAAAAAGTCTGCAGGAAAATTCCCCACTCTGTTTTCCTACCGATCGATCGTTCTTTGTTTGGGATCATAGGATACTGTCTCCAGCTCCATTCTCAGGGGGAGAGAGAAAGAGAGAGACAGAGACTTTTGGCTTCATGCAAGGAAAGCAGCAGAAGCAGCAGAAGTCTTTCTTTCTCTCCCCCAAACTCCGCCAGGAATGAGTCTTCCCTGGTGCAACCTCTTGGAGCAGGAGGCCTTGCAGGGTCCCAGAGACTCGTTTCTGGGGCAGTTTCGGGGAGAGAAAGAAAAACTTTGGCTGCTTTCCTTGCGTGCATCCAAAAGCAGAAGAAGAAAGAAGCGGAGAGAAGCAGCCCAGTGCCCAAGAGAGGTGCGTGGGGCAAGTGGGGCAAGTTTTCCCCCTCCACCCTTTCCTCCCTCCCCTCACTACCTCGTGTTGTTCGCAATGCAAGAGACGCAAGCCTTGTGTTCCCGCCAGCCTAGATTAATTGCTTTGGGAGGTGCTTTGGGGATAACATTTATCTGCGGACCACCAGAATTTTCTCGTGGATCACCAGTGGTCCCCGGCCACTCCAAAGCACCTGAGGGCAGGGCAAGAAGTAGCGGATGGAAGCTTATCAAAGAGAAATCCAACCTAGAATTAAGGAGAAATTTCCTGACACTGAGAAAAATTCATCAGTGAAAAGGCTGGTCTCCAGAGGTTGTGGGGGGCTCCATCACCGGAGGCTTTTAAGAAGAGACTGGACAGCCATTTGTCTGCAATGGTACAGGGTCTCCTGCAGGGGGTTGGACTAGAAGACCTCCAAGGTCCCTTCCAGCTCTGTTATTCTTTTATTCTGTTAAAAGTAGAGACTGGTCTTATGCAGGGATTCAGAACTATTTTGCTTGCTTCATAAAAGACTCTTAGGGCCATCCTTAACAGCGTCATTGAAAATGATTTATCTTTGCACAGTTCGTATTGGTTTAGTTAGTGGTTGATCACTTCTTTTTGTGTCATTGGGTGCTGAGTTTGGCTGTGGGTGAATGGGCGATGGTTTTTCAGGGTGTTGTGAGGGCCTGTAGGTGGAATAGTTGGGCAATGAATTTGGGGATCCTTCAGATTGGGCAACTTTTTGGATGGCTTTGGTTGGTATCCCTTACCAGGCCCTCGGGAGATCTGGGCAGAAATGTTTTGAATGTGGCATCGAGGTCCAAGGATGGGCAGGGTGTAGCAGCTGTACTTGGGGACATTTGCAGGCACTGCTTTGTGGGCGACAGGTTGTGAGAAACTATTTATAGGCTGGGCGTTAGGAGTCAACAATCCCCATTGATTTTATTGACCCAGCCTCAATGCTGTGTAACAACCTCCCAGGCTGTCTCCTGGGCTGCCTCGGTGGGTACTGGAGTTCCCCAGACTTACGGTCTTCAATTCCAATCTGCTTTCGATGTGCTGAGCAAGGTCATCCGAAGACTCGGGGTGAGGCGTCATTGCCTCCTCTCCAAGAAGTATCAGCTCCTGCAGCAGAGAAACTGAGGCAGGCAGTTCCCATGAACAGCTAATGTCCAACTGAACTTCACTCATTTCTATCCTCTATTAACTCTGATCCCCCCTCCCCATTCAATTTGTGGTCGCCAGGGATACCATCCTCTTCTCTTCTCTTGGGTGCTTCCCTTTCTTACTTGTTCTGCACAGGCCCATTGGAACATAGTTCCTCTGTGGGGAGATGTGCAAAGCAAACGAGAGTATCTATAGATAGATACAGATAGACACTGCTCCCCTGGGAGACACTGCAACCATCATAAATATGAATCGGTCATCAAACATCCAAATGTAAATCACGTAACTAATGAGGATGCTGCAACGGTCACAAGTGTGAAAAATGGTCATTTTTTTCAGTGCTTTTTGTAACTTTGAACAGTCACTAAGCAAACTCTCGTAAGTTGAGGACTGCCTGTACTGGATCCTTCCTTCCAGGTCAGTGAGGAGAGGGATCTGGGGGTACAAATGAAAGAAATAATTGCCCTTATTGAAGAAATAGGCTTAGAATAAATTTAAGGTTGTGATAGGCGAGTATTGGTGGAATATAGAGATTTATAGAAATAAATCAATCTTTTAAAAATCATTTATTAGTCATCGTCATGCTCCTATGCTATGGTATGTGCTGTCCTATCTCTTCCCCATGTGCCATTGCTAAGTGGTGGCTGTAAAACAAAAGGAGAATAAAGGAGAAAATGCTGTAATGAGGAGGAGGAGAAGTCACAGCAATACACTTAAAGTCGAAGCATCATTTTGATCTGTCTGGAACTATTCGAGCAGGAACTCCTCCTTGAGGGAGATGGATGGCTTAGAAACCGGAAATATAAATAAATTAAAGATACTACAGAAGTGGGAGGAAGATCTGAGAAGAAGCAAGAAAACTCAGATTGGCAGCTTCAAGGTGCATTAGTCTCTGGATGTCATCCTTGCTCTGAAAATGGAAATGTCACGATTGCTCAGTCTGCCACTTTCTCCATATCTCATGATTTTGTGTAATGTATCACCCGAAGAAGTTAAAAAAGCAACCCATGTATGTGACTTGACCATACATGACAAGCAATTTAAAGTGGCACAAATAAAAATATTTCCCAAATGTATAAAAATTGTATACAACTTTACAAAGTTGGTTCTGAAGAACTAGTGTTATCTCAGTTTCTGTGTCTAGGAGAAGCCACAAGAAAGAAGTCAACATCATCTGATGAAAAATGCTTCCTGATACAGAGGTTGCTTTGCTTGCCATTGACCGAACTGGATCTAGAAGGATCCTCAATTGATAGGTTTCTCAGAGAAGCAGTTCCCTCTCTGGGACAGTCTGACTCCCGTCGCAAGACATGTTTAGCTGGCACAAATACTTTGCATTTCAGTCAGATGAGGCTGAACTGATGTATCACCATCATCATCTTTTAATGACCCCATAATCCCTTGTGGGGTGGAGTCTGGACAGCTGAATGGAGTTATCAGAGTGTTCATTGGCCGGATGCCCTTCCTGTCGCCAATGCTGAGTTTTGTTGAGCAGATATACTCATTGTGCCCAGAGAGAAATATCTGTCTCTATCTAGGATCAACCTCACAGCCTCCTGATTGTGAGGCAAAACCTCCACTTCTCGGCTACCGCACCACACCCCAGTGCTGAACTGGTGTATGAAACTGATGATTAGCTGGGTGAAATGTGATAGTGGGAAGATAAAGGTTTCTCCCCAGTTTGTTTTTCTGCTCCAATAGTTGAGAACTGGGCCTCTCAAAAGCTGTTGATGTCAGTCAGGCATGATATCTTTGTGAAATGACTGGAAAAGGAGTGGAACTTAGTTTTGGGCAGTGGCTCTGATCCTTCTTGGAAAAGTTAATTCCGGAAGATATTTCTGGGGTTATTTAGACATGGTGGCCTAAATGACACTAGAGTGGTTTGGTCTAGTGACCACCGACATCCTCAGGAGAGACTCTGTGTGTCCATCCAGCACCAGGGTGCATTTGACGTGTCTCTGTGAGTGGACTTGTTTGGCAGGAACCTTCTTCTTACCAAGTTGAACAAGTGTGATGCCCATCGGTCTGGTTGGTTTTATTTTTAGTTCATCTGCAGTGCCTCTATGGTATTGTGTGTCATTATACAGCCTTGGGATACAATTGTAGAAAAGAGAGCAGGGTTTTTTAGAAAGTTGTCAAGTGTCCATCTGTGTGGCACCTCTTACAGAGAAGATGAGAGAAGGCTGACTCTGCTGAGATGGACACGTCCAGAGAGTAGCACCTTCCACCATGGCCAAGACAGCCTACCAACTAGAGGTCAATGTCCAGCGATCTCATGGGTGTCCAAAACAGAGATGGCAAGGCACCATCAACAAAGACATGCAAACCGTGGGCCTAAGCCCCAGAGATATAGTTGACTGTTGCAAAGTGGGCATTCAATGATCCGAAAAGTGGACCCTGCACCTGTGGAAATACACTAGGACAGTGGTGGCTAATCTTTTTGGGCTCCTGTGCCAAAAATTGCATGCGCGTCAGCGCCTACACACTTGCATGCCAGCACCCAGAATGCAATGAGTGCCTCCTCCCCACACCCCCTGCAGTGTGCATGCAATCCCCCCTGTCACCCCCTTACCTGCCCTGCACCTCACAACTGATTTTTTTTTGATGGTTTGAGGCCTTTTTTGGCCTTCCAGAGGCTTGGAAAAAGCCTCTGCACGGTCTTTCAGGCTGAATTATAGGTTTGTTTCATCACTTCTGGTATTACAGGAAGTGATGAAATGGGTCTATAATTCGGCCTAAAAAGCCTTACCTCTGGAAGGCTGAAAAAGGCCTCAAACCAACTGAAAAAAATCAGCTGTGAGGCACGCACATGTGCCGTGAGGCAAGTTTGCTTGTGGCTTGCTTGCCAGCACAAATGGCTCTGAGTGACACTTGTGGCATGTGTGCCATAGGTTCGCCATCTTGATGCTAGGAAGAAGAAGTAGTTAAGTGTCCATCATAGAGTGTCGGGTACTGATCTTCTCCCGTGTCCTTGTTTGAGCAGATTCTCTAGGAAGGGACTGCATGTGATCCTTTGGAAGAGGCCTTAAGCAGCATGAAGAGGAAATCTTGTTTGTTTGAGAGAACACAGTTGTTCTGTCCCCTCAAGTCAATTAAAGTAGCTAAGTCGCTGCTCCTTCAGAAATTTAATCCATCTTGAAGTTCCCACCGGTGAATCAAAGCTCAGGTGGAGAAATGTGCATTTGTGGCACGCTTTGTCCGTACTCTCAGTTGTTGTAAACTGAAAATTCAATGAAATGTAACACAACCCAGACTTGGAGGCCTCCAGGGCCTTATCTCCACATCTACATTGACCTCCTTTCTTCCCGTCCTTGAGAGGGAAGGACTTTCGGTCAGTTTGCCACTCTTCAGCAGCAGGGCGAGGAGCTGTTGGCTGCTGTCACAAGATATAAACCAACACTCAGAAACTGTAAAAAAGAGAGTGCAGGAGGAAGAGGTGGTGGTGTTAGTTATTTCAAGATATTTTGGTGTTTTGGATATTGGAGGTGTTTTCTGGAGGCAGCACAAGATTTAGTAGTAACTGTAGGTCTCTGGCTCTCCCACATCCCCCCTTGCACCTTGCCAATCCCTGGCTCTGCTGTTGCATCTTAGCATGTAGGGAGGGAGGGAGAAGAAGGGCTTGGCTGGGTTGCAACCTGGGTACGGTCTACAGTACATCGGAAGCAAGTGTTCCCCTGAGCTGAGAGTTGAAAAGGGCACACATAGGAAATGAACATGGGTGAAATCTCCAAGGAAGCCTATGAACATAAGAGCTGGAAGAAGGAAGTCAGGAAAGCTAAAGTGGAAAACAAACTTAGCTTGCAAGAAAAGCTAAATGTAACAAGAGGCCTTTTTGGATATACTGATAGGAAGGGCTCTTTTTTGAAAGGAAAGCTGTTCCTGCCCCCCCAGAAGACCAGCCGATCTGGGTAATTGCAGACTCCTGCCCTAGGTGCTTGTTTGGGGCAGAAGCTGGAACAGATAATTAAGTCATCAGTCTTGGCAGCCTTTCTCTGAAGGTGTCCCTGGGCCTTTTAATCTTTGCAGTTGTTCCTTTTAACTATGTTGCTATCTGGTTTTTAGCTTTGTTTTTAACTACAGCTTTTATATCATTTTACTGTTCTACCTGTAAAATGTCCAGAGAGATGGAAGTGTGATGAACAGTATAGAAATGTGGCAAATAAATAAATAAGTTTAGCCATGCTAAATGCTAAAATGGCTTGGCAGAATTAAGCCATGTCAAACTGACCTAATCTACATTTATGACGGGGGATCATTTTAGTTGACCAGGGAAAGAGGCCACGATCAGCATGGGATTTGTTTCCCCTGAGATTTTGATGGAGACAATGGCCACCCTGGGCTGCCATCAAGTGGGCACTTGGCAAACGTAGGCTGGTGGCATCAGGTTGAAGAGAAATGTGAGGTATTGCAGGCTCTGTTCTGCATACGTTGGAAATGACCTGTCTGAGGGGTTAGAAAATACAGCTTTTTGATTTGCGGTGATACAAAGATTGGGGAAGCTAATGGGCAACTTCTCAGAGGGCAGAATCAAGTTTCAGGGGGATCTTAACAAGCTGGAACAATGGCCAGAAAGCAGCAAGACGAATTCTGTCAGAGACGAGTGTCTTGCCTTTGGGTGGGGGAGATGAAGGGCAAGGGGTGGGGCGGGAGGGAGCCCAACGTGAGTGACAGTAGATGCAGAAAGGAATTCAGGGCGAACATGAACCAAGGGGGTGGTGCAGCTGCAAAACAAACAAGAAAAACAAAACAAAACAAAAACAGCCCCACTCACCCCCAAACCCGAGGCCACAACAACGGAACAATCTAATGCCAAAATTAAGAGGGGCCTTTGTTCCTCTCCATCCTGCATTAATCAGAATTCACACACGGAATTCAGCTGTGGACTGTGCATCTTGGGAAGGACCCTGACAAACTGGAGCAAACTGGTAAGAGGCTTGGAAGGAGAAAAACCAATGAGGAACCGTTGGGGAATGATTGGGTTTAATCAGAAGATAATATTTTAGGGTGGCACAGTAGCTGCTTCCAAATGGACGTAGAGTTGTTCAGAGGTGCAGAAGAAAGTGGGGCATGAAATGGTGATCTAAATTGCAAGGACACAGATTTGGTTGGACATAAAATCAAAATCCAAACATCAGGCCTGTTCCATGGTGGCAATAGCAAGAAGACATATGTCATTCCACAGTGTTTTACAGCCCTCTCAAAGCGATTTACAGAGTCAGCCTCTTCTCCCAACAATCTGGGTCCTCATTTTACCCACCTCGGAAGGATGAGAGTTAACCTTGAACTGGTGAGGATCGAACTGCTGACAGTGAGCAGAGTCGGCTTGCAATACTGCATTCAAACCACTGCGCCACCAGAGCTGCCCAAGGAAGTGGTGGACTCTCTTGGCTGGAAGGATGGACTTGGTTGACATGGATGATTCCCACAATCTCTCCCAACTCTTAGATTCTGTGATGCTCTGAACTAGGCAGGACAGTCTGGCTCTGGTGGGACATTTGCATCCCTTTTCTGGCCTGAGAACATTGTAAGTTCTGACAATACTGTTTGTGTGCCAAGTGCCAACCCCAAAGTTTACTTATATAGCTGTTAAAATGCAGGGGGGCACTGTGACATTGCTCTCCAAGGTAGCAGCAGCATATTGTGTGTTTTTGTTCTGCTTATTCAACGTAAATCTGTGGCTTTGGGTAGCAGCAGAGTGGCACCTATCTTCTTCGCCTCCCCTTCTGTGCCTGTTCATTTTAAGGTCTTGTAAAATGTCCCCTCGGGGGCTTTGGGTCTGGGGTCTTTCAGCCATTCCTCCCACAGTGAGTCCATGAGGGTTTCCCAGGAGCTCTTGGAAAAAGGCTCGGTAGAAAGTGGGAAACCAACATGAGAGAGAGGAGCATGGACGGGGTGGGGAGAGACCATGCCTGCCCTCCTCCTCTTAAACCTTCATCCTCCCTCCTCAACCCTCCCCCTGGCTGAAAGGCCTTTCTGGGCCAAAGCCAGCCATTATGACCATCGTCAATGCTTGCAAAAGAAAAGCTCTTCAGCTCTTGAGAAGAACGTTTTGTTTCCATAACCTAAAAAAAGATTCTGGATATTCTAACAGTTTCTGACCCTGTTTAGGCTGGCGTGTCAACAGCTTCTCCCTTTGAAAATCAAGTGCTGCCTGGTTCATAACCAGGTGGGTTATATTTATCCTGATGTGGCAGCTCAGTGCGGAAGGAAGGCTGCTGTGGGAGAATTTTGGGAGCCTGGAGCAAACGCAGCCAGACCTTCATTGAGGATGGGAGCTTTCTCAGCCTTTGTGTCCCTAAAAACCCTTTTGCATTCGGTAGGGTGTGTGTGCTGCCTCTCTCCAGCCACCATGGGGAGAGAAGGCCCGGACAATCTCAGCCTAGTGCAGGAGTCTCCAACCTTGGCCGCTTTAAGACTTGTGGACTTCAACTCCCAGAATTCCTCAAGCAGCAAAACTTGTGGAGTTGAAGTCCACAAGTCTTACAGTAGCCCAGATTGGAGACTCCTGGTCTAGTGGACTTAATGCTTAAGAAAACAGTTAAGAAAGGCACTTCTACAGTGGATCTGGGGTCCAGGACTCTTCAGTATCTTCATAAATGGCTTAGATGAGGGAATAGAAGGGGAACTCATCAAATTTCCAGAAAGCAAGGTTTGACACCTGGGCAGGAAAAACCAAAGGTACAAGTACAGATTAGGTGAGACCTGGCTCAAAAGCAGTAACTGACTGGTTGCTCTACTCAGCGGACAAAGGATGGAGAAGATGGTTTATTTTCAGAAGAAAAAGGTGGATTTCTCTTCCTCTCTCTCTCAGTTTCAAGGTCTTGCCTTCTCTGGCTGCTCAGATTGGGGCCCCTAGGGCCTTTCTCTTTCCCATAATAACCTCCCCATTCACCTTCCACCGAATCACTCCAGATGACAGCACTGTCATTACTTCAGAGATGCCCCATTTTGAGAGCAGCAGTCAAGAAAGCCCCAACTCTCCAACCATGTTTAAAAATGCCAATACTGGCAGATGTCCATGACAAGCCAGGAGGCCTGTGTGAACTTCCCTTTCACCTGAAGGCGATTCCGTTGGATCTCTACTGCTTCAAACCGAACGATATTTGCACCAGATCTTTCAGCCAATCTGAAGAATCCGATCCGATCCGATCCAAACTCTGGATTCGTTGGCAGCTCTTTGAAGACAATTCAGAATTTCAGTGGACTTTCTGGTTGCAGGCAGTTGTGGCTTTGCCCTCACAGCTTTCCTGCCATGTGTGGATGAAGCTGAAGGGAAGGTGGCGTGGTGAGAAGGGCCTTCGGGTGCTGGAAGGCCTCGTTGGCAGCTGGGATCTCAGTGTTGGGTGCTGTTTGCCTCTCACTCTTCTGCCACTGTTTTTTCAGGCAGATTCACCAGAAGGAACTCTGGATTCTCTCATAATGATTTTCTGAATGGGGGAGTGGATTATGGGTGGGGCATCTTTCTGATGCCCAGAGTGCTTCATGTCTCCACTTTGCTTTACTTCTCATCAGCATCCCTCTGGTTCCATGGGAGGCCTGGTAGCAGGAAAGAGCCATGTTTGGGGCCCGGGTGAGTAGCCCAGCCTCTTCTCCAGACACCCCATGGGGCCCTGAGCAGATGGGACTGCGATTGGCAAGGTACAGAGTTTTGTGGCGAGGAGGTTGCTGTGCAAGAGGGACTCTGGCAGAAGAAATGGCCAACACCCTGCCAGATGTTTCCATGCCAAGTTGGTCCTGAGGAATTTGCTGGCAGCTATAACACCTCCAGAGGAGTCTCTGTTGCTGGTGTCTCCTGGTAGGGCTGCTTAAGGAGGTGGAAGCTGGGTCCTGCACTTAGTTGTGTATCACACCATGTGATGACCCAGGGTGTGGCACAAAGGCAACACAGTCAGGCAATCAGTAGGAGTCCCTTTATTAGCTCTAACTTTGCCCCCAATGTCCTGATTACCTTCTGGCTGGAGAAAAACTCTCCCAGAAACAGCCTTTGGCTGCAGAGATTCAAGTCCAAAACATGATCAACAAAAAGTGGAACTATAAGTCCAGGCAAGACAAGATGAGGTGATTAGTTTGGCAGGGCAGCAGAAGGAATTCCAGATGTGAAGGCATGGCAATAACTCAACAAGGTTGGAAGGATGCCAAGAACACAGATAACCAAAGTCAACACAAGATAAACTCAAGTTTGCTCCCAGCAGTTGCCACACTCAGCTTGCATCTCTTTTAGACTCTCTTCCCAGCTGTGGCTAATGAAGGGAATCAGGCCCCTTTCCTTCCCCGTAAGCCACATTGCTCCCTTCTCCATTCCTCCCTGCATGCTCGAGGATGAAGAGGGGGTGGGCCTTGGTCTTCCTCTGAATTTCCTCTCCCTTGTTCTCCCTCTCCTGCTCTGCCCAGCTGGACTTTGTCCTTCCCCAGTTTCCTCCACAGCCAAGGGAGCCACATTTCCTGTCAGCTGTTTGTCTTCCTCCTAGGATTCAGACTCTGGCAGGGCATGACACACCAGCAGAAGATCTTGGCTTGAACTTGGGAGCCTTGTTTAAAACACCAGAAATCTGTTCTAAGAAAGTGCAAGATGCCGTATTTGGCTTTTCCTAACTTCATCCTAACTTGTCCTAATTTTCTTGCCTCTCAGTGNATCTGTTCTAAGAAAGTGCAAGATGCCGTATTTGGCTTTTCCTAACTTCATCCTAACTTGTCCTAATTTTCTTGCCTCTCAGTGCCGTCTTCTCATCCTGCTACAACAGTTGGAGCAAGAGGGGGAAATGCTATTTCTCGGAGGATGGAGGGACAGTGAAATGATAGGGAGATGAATAAGCAGCTGGGCAGCTCTTGTGTCCCCTTCCCCAATTAACTTCTGGAATGGCCTGTTTGATGGCCACCGGCTGACATTTGATGGTGGGCAGAGTTCCCTTAGATGAGCAGTTGGTGCCCCACGAAGTGGGCAAAGAAAAGCCTCTGGCCAAAGGCCCCTTGCCCTCTTTCAGCCTCTTCCGTTGATTTCTGGGGAGTTGAAAGGGCACGCTCAGCCCCTCAGAAATATGCTGCTGGGTTGCGTGAGGGTTTTGCGCACAGCTGCTGTGCTATTCCTTTCTCTGCAATTTGACCTCGCAAACCACTTTTCCTGTCACATTTGTCCTGATCACGCTAACTTGCACGTTGCAGGGATGTGCTCAAGGGGTGAGTTCACACACAGGGCACACATGCGCAGGGCTTCACTTTGTGCCAAGGAGCGTGTTCACCCAAGCGCAAAGCAGGTGAGCCGTGTTCTTCTGTTGCTCCTTGGGCTTTCTGGGGTCCATCTCCTCCTGGCTGAGGGGCTGCGCTGGGCCTGTCTTCCCTCTGGGAAGCAGGTGAGTCTCCTGCCTGCCAGCCAGCAAAGGTTCCCCTCCTTCGGATGACTTTTATTCTTGCCCAACAGCCTCCAGTGTTGCGTCTCTTAAAAATGGTCTAAGTTCCTTTTGTTTTCAGATAACTTGCGTGTTTGGTCTAAATGTGAAGACAGAGCTGAGAACCCCCAGGTTCTTCTAGATCCAACCTAGAACTAAGGAGAAATTTCCTGACAGGGAGATCAATTAACCAGTGGAACAAATTGCTTTCAGAAGTTGTGGGTTCTCCATCACTGCAGGCTTTTCGGAAGAGACAGGTAGATACAGATAATCAGAGTTGGAAGGGGCCTTGTCGGTCATCTAGTCTAAGCAGGAGACCCTACACCATTTCTGACTGTCGAAAGTCCAATCTCTTCTTGAAAGCCTCCAGTGATGAAGCCCCCACAACTTCTGAAGGCAACTTCTGTTCCATGGGTTGATGGTTCTCCCAGTCAGGAAATTCCTCCTTATTCCCAGGTTGAATCTCTCCTTGTTCAGCTTCCATCCATTATTCCTTGTCTGGCCTTCGGGGGGCCTTTGGAGAATAGGTTGACCCCCTCCTCCTCTCTGTGGCAGCCCCTCAAATATTGGAGCACTGCTTTCCTTCCTCCCCTGGTCCTTCTCTTCCCTAGACCAGCCAAGCCCAGTTCCTGCAACTGTTCTTCATATGGACAGTCACTTGTCTGAAATGGTCTAGAGTTTCCTGCCTGAGCAGGAGGTGGACTAGAAGACCTCCAAGGTCCCTTCCAGCTCTGATAGTCTTATGTTCTGTTTTTCAAAAGCCCCAGACCAGCCTTTCATGCAGATTGAAAGGCAACGTCCAGGAGAGCTTAATTTAAAAGCTACCTGTGGCCTCTCCTTTGGGAAGCGGGGGCTGTTTGCACCTCACAAAGGCGCCTTGTCTGGGCTGCTCCCCCAGAGAACTTACCTGTCCAAGGCATCCTGGGAGGGGGTGTCTCATGCCAGCCCCCTTCTCTGCTTGTTCTGCAGGGGGCAAAGCAGGAGGTCTCCCTAGATGCCGGTGGCTTTATTCCCTTTGCCTGCCTGTAATGGGAGGCGCAGTTTGTGTGTTTTGCGGCTCTTCTTGGGCCTTTGTCATCGGTCACCTGTTTGCAGACTCCTCCCCCGCCACCTGCCCCACCCCAACCTTGGTTTTGTTTGTTGTTGGTCTGATGAAAACTTCATCCTAAATTGCAATTTGAGCTTTGCTTCCTGGGGAGTTTTGTGCATTTCTCCTCTGTGTCTTAACTTTTAACAGGATCAACTGTTAAAAGTTGATCAAGATGCAGATCAACAACAGAGGAAGAGAGACAACCAGGCAAGGGACCCTCTGTGGTGGTCCATGGGAGGAGGCAACTGCCCCCCCCCCCACCTTTCTTCCCACGGGTGAGCTGACACTGGAGTTCAGGGCCTTGACATCTTTTGCACTTGGCTGGTTGTGGTGCTCAGATGGATCACACACACACGCACACACACACCAGCACCCCTAACTCAGCTGAGCGCCCACAGCTGATGGGCTGGCAGGCTTGGAAAAGGGGTGGGTGGGTGATTTTGGCCATGGTTGCAAGCAGGCAGTCAGAAGCCTTCCAGCCTATACTAGCAGAGGGAAAAGTGATTGAGAAAAATATTCGAATGTGCAGAGATGAATAGATTAACACTGGAAATTAAAAAAAGAGTAGACACTGAATATTATATGATGTGAGATTTATTTTATCAATGGTCGGAAAATAAAATGAGTTAAAATTGTATGGATAAATATATAAAGAAAGTAGTTAAGATGGTTATAAAGACAAGAAATATAAGAGGAAATGGCTTACGATTTACAGGTTAAAAGTGATTAAAATTATATTGGTTAAAAATATTAATTATGATAGTTAGCAGAAGATATATATACCCAGTCAACACACTGTATGAATGAAAGATGGAATGATTGTAACTATTAAAATTTTTGAAAAATCTTATTTATGAAAAAAGAGTCCCTCCAGCCCTTTAGCAAGCCAGGATCCACTCTGGGTTCTGCACAGAGTCAGGCTTAAAGGCACCTAGCCCTTCAGGAGCCATACCCAAGGCACCCCAGCATCATTTTGCATTTGGAAAATAAGAACAAGTGAAGCAGCCTCATAAGGTTTTACAGGTACAGTGGAACCTCAGGTCGTGAACGCTTCTGTTCGCGACCAAATTGGGTTCTGACCAAAAAAATCCACTGTCAGGACTCTGGCAGTTACTCCAATTAAATCATGAGCCTCGGGCCACACACCCAAAACTTCAGAGGATTTATTAGAAGTTAACATGCCGGCATTAGCCTGGGCAAAGCTGACTCTGAGATACGTAATTCACTGTCACCCTTGACCCTGCTTTCCCCACCCCCAGCCCTCTGGATGTATCATCCAAAGGGACACGTCCATAGGCAAGAGTCATCAATCATTAGATTTTTGCATGGCAAAAGCTTTAGTTATCTAATCAGTCTCTGAAGAAAATATGAATGGAATGTACTTTCGATTCCACACTGCTACCTGCTCTTTGAAACTCCCCCCCTTCTTTCTGTTGACAACCATAAAACGTGTATACAAAGTATTTTATGAGTTGATATCCACCTAATTTTTGAATTGGGTCACGATTCAAAAATCGGGTGGTGAACAATCCCGGCCATGGCAGATTCCCTTTCGGTGCAGATTTCCCCTTCCGCGCATGTGCAGTCCACACAATTTTTTGTCCGTGCACATGCAATCGGTTATGCTTCCAGTCACGACCAAATCGGGTTGTGACCTTAGTCCTGGAACAGATTACAGTCACAACCTGAAGTTCCACTGTAGTTCTTAACTTACGACTGCTCACTTAGTGATTATTTGAAGTTACAACCGACCCCAAAAAGTGGATTCATGACCTGGATTTGAAATTCCGAGAGTCGGGCCCCTCGGCGGACAGAACTTCAGGCGCTTGGCAACACGGCTGCATTTTTGTCGGTTTGCAGCATCTGGCGGTCACATGAC
Organism: Laticauda laticaudata; assembly: GCA_004320025.1. NCBI lineage: Eukaryota > Metazoa > Chordata > Lepidosauria > Squamata > Elapidae > Laticauda > Laticauda laticaudata. The sequence continues at coordinate 24,797 of BHFT01019357.1, forward strand.
AACATTTTATGATGGTTTTGCAAAAAATAGGCAGTTGCAGTTTTGGCTAAACCATGCCCATACTGAACTATTGGTTCACTTAATGATTGCTCCCAAAATATCCTAAAATCATGTGACTGTCCTGTTTTATGACCATTGTGATGTATGACCGTAATGGGCTGGTTGCATTACTGCCATATGTTGAGGACTCGCCATAGTTCAGTTTAATAGATTTAATAATTGAGGGATAGAAATGTTCCTGTTTCAGTTTCTCTCGCCAGTCTCTGGCTGCCCTTTCCTATTGCTGGTCGTTTACTTAATCATTTTTTTCCTCGGATCTGCCCCCTTATTTTCCATCTTGAAAATGGCCAGCAGTGTTGTGGCCATCACAGTGGAGCAGGAACTCTTTCCTCGCCAGGCAGGAGCAGAGAAGAAACACTCCCAGTTGTTTTTTTCTTTTAAATGCACCTCTCTTACTGAAATGCTGCAAATGCCTCATAGCACTAGAAAGGATTCACGCCACAAATTCATAATTAATGAACATGCCGTTCTCTCCAAGTGCAAATGCGTTATAAATAAGTTATAACAGTAATGAAACAGACCAGGGGATGGGGGGGGGGGCAGAGCATTTCTGCCCTGGGGATGNGGGGGGGGGGGGGCAGAGCATTTCTGCCCTGGGGATGCATGTTGGTGGTGAGAGAAGGAAGGGGCGTAGTTGTCATTGGCATCAAGCTGGTTCCAAAGCCCATCCCTGTCTTGCCCCACCTCTCAACGGTTCGGTGTGTTTGCGCATTTCCTCTTGTTTTGTCCATTGGGACAGGCAGTAAACAAAGATCAGGGCCACACATGAAGTTCCAATTGAACTGATTTATTACTCAATCTGCCTATGCACAAGAATCTACTCAACTAATGGTTAGCGCTATCTTGGCGCAACGGAATTCAGGAGGGGCTGCTCCATTTGTAGCTACCTAGAGACCCCAGACCCCATTCCTCTTTTGACTCCTCCCCCAGGCTCTGCCCTTCCTCCCCTCCCCTTCCTCCGTGAGCTGGCCTTTGCTAAGCCTGAGAACACACTCAGCCTGGCGAGCTCCCTTTGCTGGCTGGGGAATTCTGGAAGTTGAAGTCCCCCCAGGTTTAAAGTGGCCAAGGCTGGAGACCGCTGCTCTTGGGAGCTTTATAGCTGTCTCTGGCTGGAACTGTTGATTTCCTGTTCTCGGACCCTTTCCGGGGGGCGCTGCGGGTGGGAGCCTCTCCATTTCCATAACGGTTCAGTTGTGCCAGACCATTCTACTAAAAGAGGCCTCCTTTGTAGGGGACCATTGCTGTGGTTTTGATGGCAGCCAGTCTGGCTTCCTTGCATGGCTGGAGTTGCTGGGCAACAGTCTGGCCACTCAGGGCTGGCGGACAGAAGTGGGCAGCAGCTCTGAAGTTTGCAAGGGGAAACCTGGATTTGTCCTTCTTTTAGCCCTCGGGAGGAGCCTGGACTCCTCCCCCCCTCCCCCCCCCCCC
>BHFT01019360.1:0-18252 GCA_004320025.1 Laticauda laticaudata
TGTGTTTGTGTTTATTTTCATGGTCATGGTCATGATGTGCACTGAAGATGGTGTTTGATTTCGTTGTACAAGGTGCAGTAACTAAACTAAACTAAACTAATTTGTTAGGCAACTTGACTAAACGTCCTATTTGAGGCACTAGGACAGCGATGGCAAATCTTTTTGGCACCGAGTGCCCAAACTGCAATCCAAAACCCACTTATTTATTGTGAAGAGTCAACACACAGGGGTGGGATCCTACTCGTGTTACAACCAGTTTGGTGAGAATGTTTTGCGTGTGGCCGTGCACTGTGCACGTGGCCACGCCTGATGTGCACTGTGTGCGTGCACAGCGTTTGCAAAAAATTATCAGCTGTGCCACCTGAACAGCTGACAAGTGCTGCATGAGCATACACAGCTTTTGAAATATCCTCTTTCCTGCTTTTTCAACCTCAGCTGTGCCATGCAAAGCAGCTGAGGCAAAAGCAGGAAATAAAGAACGGCCACATTAGGTACAAATACACACTAGGTACAAATAAAATTTCATTTTATTCAAATAACAAAAAAAAGAAACCCCCTCTCCCCATTCAGGTGGGGTAAAGTGAGGACAGGGTTCTTGATTACCATATATACTCGCATATAAGCCGACTTTAGAACGCTTTTTTTTTCCAAATTTGGGGGTCGGCTTATACACGCATAAATCTGATTTATAGGTGGCCGTGCCTTGATTTGCACTGGAGCAGTGACTTAGCGTGGCGGCTTCGCGTGATGAGAGTCTTGGCTCTCGCACTCCCTGTCAGCTGGCGCTTTGCAGTCCTCGCCTGGACCTTTGCAGCCCTCGCCTGGACCTTTGCAGCCCTCCTTTGCANATTCCTCATTTTGGGGCAGTTTTTTAAGGGTCGGCTTATATGCGAGATTGGCTTATATGCGAGTATATACGGTAGATAACTCCCCTTTTCCATAAGAAGCAAATCTTTCTCTTACTCTCTTTCTATCTCTTGTTCTCTTTCCCTCTTTCATCTCTTTCTCCCTCTTTCTCTTGTTCTCCCTCATTTTCCCTCTTTTATCTCCCTTTCTCTCTCTTTCTCCCTATATTATTAGACAAAATAATAACAATTTATTCATATGTGTACAAGCAATTATACAATGTACTACATAAGCTATTGATCATCTGTCTGTGATCATACTTCATGTTAAGTAACAGATACATTATTTCTTACAACTTAAACATTTATTTCTTAAATATGGGCACGTTTACTCAGTTTGCTATCTGTCTGGTCCTTGTGTTTACAACATGTTCTGAAATTAAAATAATATATTAATATTGAAAATTATTATGAATAATGCATGAATACACATTACATTAATATCTATGTAATATATTATATATGTAATATATCACTGAATATAATAAAGTACCGTATATGCTCGCATATAAGCCGACTTTAGAACGCTTTTTTTTCCCCCCAAATTTGGGGGTCGGCTATACGGCGACTAAATCTGGCTGCCGACTATAACAACGCGATGAGAGCCCAAGACTTCATCCACCTTCGCGGCAGCGGCTTCGCTGGACTGAAGAGCCAAAGACTCTCCATCGCCTTCCGCCGGGCACGCGGCTTCGTCAATGAGAGCCAAGACTCTCATCCGTACCTTCAACGGGCAGCGCTTTGTGCGATGAGAGCCAAGACATTCTCATTGCCTTCGCCGGCGTGCTTCGTGCGATGAGAGCCAAGACTCTCATCGTCTTGGGTAGCGGCCTTCGTGCGATGAGAACGCCAAAGACCTTCATAACGTCTTTTGCGGCCCGCGGCTTCGTGCATGAGAGCCAAGACTCTATTGCCTCGCCGGGCACGGCTTCGCATAGAATTGAGAGCCAACGACTCTCATTGCCTCGCGGGCAGCGGCTTCATGCGATTGAAGGCAAGACTCTCATTGCTTCCGCCGGCAGCGGCTTCGCAGCGATGAGAGCAAGTTCTCATCGCCTTCGCCAGGACAGGGCTGTCATGCGAATGAAAAGAACGCCAAGACTCTCATCGCGCAAAGCCGCCTGCCTGCGAAGGCGTGAGAGTCTTGGTCTCATTGCACGAAGTCGGCGCTGCCAGATTTATTCGCATATAAGCCGACCCCCCAAATTTGGGGAAAAAAAAAGCGTTCACCATGGTATTTGGGGGTCGGCTTATATGCGAGTTTTTTCAAAAATCCTCATTTTGGGGCAGTTTTTAAAGGGCTTACATGCGAGATCGGCTTATATGCGAGTATATACGGTATTATCTAGTCTTCCTTTTGGTCTCTAAACTTATCACTCCATTCTTTATAATATTTTCACAATTTTAAAAGTCTAGCTATACTGTGTGATAGAATAAAAGAAGTATTAAGGTCTTGAAATTGTAAGTAGTTTATTTGTGAAATAATACAGACAACACAGTTTTAATTTTCTGTCTTGTGGAAATGTTAATGCAACAAGGACAAAATTCTATGATGTGCACCCATGCACATGTGATACCAGCTTACTGACCCCTTTCACAGTTTTGATGTGAAACAGTTTTGATTTAGCATAATGCAGTTTTCATATTGTCTTGCCTCCTGTAAGTATGGTAATAAAGTATTTATGCATGTTCTAAAATCACCATAATTATGCCTAGAAAAATGGAATTATTTTGAAAGCTTCTAATTAGATTTTACTTTAGACAAGATTTTGGAGCTGTATGACATTGTTTTGTAAATGGCTGCTATAGGGATGTTTTCTGTTCACTAGATCAGCGGTCCCCAACCTGCAGGCTGCGATCCATTACTGGGCTGTGAAATGTTTGAAACCAGACCATGGACAAAGTGGGCGAATGCATTCATGCATTTACATCCCCACTTGTATGACCATGGGCGTTGTATGAGTGCACACTCCATTTACGTATTACCATCTCTTCTTCCCACCTTTTACCAATCCGCAAAGCCAGAAGGGTTGGGGAACTCTGCACTAAATTTACTGTCATGACAAGATAGCTACTGAAAATAATATCCATTTACGAAAAGGCAATCTGTATAATAGCCCTAATATGTAAAGAATTTCAATATTTAAACTATTATGATATGTTATATTTGGATTAAATTAATGTCATGTTACATCTATTAGCAATATTTGATGCTATCAATTGCAATGTTTGCTCTTTATGCGGAAAGAGTGCCTGTTTTAAAAAGAGAGATTCTTTTGTAATTGCAAATACTACCAGAAGCTTTCTGGCACACAGAAGAGGGCATCCTTCATTGTTGCCAGGTTAAGAAATATCTTCATTATAAATTTATAAATTGTATTTGACCGACCTCACTTTGTGCTTGAGAAAGTCAGCTTTCTTACTAGGTTTTAACCATTAATAAATTTTAGCATAACTTCACTTATGTTTTCAATGTGTTGGTTTTGGTTTTTAAATTTTGCTAATTATTTTAAGGCCAGATATATTAAAAGTACTTTTTTTAATTGTTATTATTTTAAATGTGTTATTTATTATTTAATTTTTATTTTTTATTTTATTTTAATTTTGTGCAAGCTGTCATTCAGCTTACTACAAATGATTAGATTCTTCTTGAATTATTCATGTTGGGCATTTATGATTTTCTGGTATGTTTTTTACCAAAATAATATTTTTGGTTTTAAATTAACTGTAGGAAAGTAATATAATGATAGTACAGCAAAACAAAATAGAGGGTAACTTGTTTGGAAATCCTTGATGTACATTCATAATCTTATGAATGTCTTCATATAAAAGTATTTGAAGTTTATGATCTAACCTGAATTGAGATGAATTGAAAACATTAAAAAATGTTCAGATAATTGTTAACATAATGTCCATTATAGCGTCTGGAATCTCTGTTGAGCGAAGAAGTTTTTAAGTAAGATGTCACATAACTGATTCTGTCAGTGACCTCAATCCTTCCACTCTTGGTTGCAGTCATTAAGCAATCTTGTGAGTTATTTATACAGAATCCCAGATAAGGAGTGTGGGTTACCTTGGGGGAAGAGATCTGGTGAGGCTCCTTTGAGGAACTGAAAATACTCCTTGCTGAAATCCAAATAGGATTTTCAACCTTCAAGTAGAGAGAGAGTGCTGTTGGCCAGTGGGCCTCTCCCACCCCCGAGGCATTTTGTGCTTTTCCATACTTCACTGCTTCTTAGGAGCTAACATCTAAGTAGGGTTTTTCAGCCCCTGAGCAGAGACATTTTTGTACAGTTTGTACCGGGTCTCCCAGGGTTTTCCCCATCTGCCTGAGGCATCTTTACATTACCTCTCTGCTAGGATTTCAGATCTCTTTCATCCCTAGAGACTGGTTGAAAAAGCTGTCTGTTGAAGTTCAGATCTCCTGTGTGCACAGTAAGAAAGTTATTTACAGGGTCAGGCCCAGCCGGCCTCCAGAAAACTACAATGCTGATCTGTCCCTCAAGGAAATTCAGTTTGACAACCCTGTTCTAGAATAATCTTCTAGTAGATGCCTCATTTAGTGGAATAATTAAAAATGTTCTTTTTTTCTGTTTTAAGAAAGTATTGTTCTAAAATAAATAAAACATAGTTAGGAACCAATAATATTAAAAATAAATCTATTTTTTTCTGGCAGTAAGATAAGAACATTAAAATAAAGAGAACTCTTATCTGTGGATAATTATTCTAAGCTATTTCTTCAAAGACCACATATAAAAGCTGCACTTATATCATTCTAAGTGAAAACAACTAAAGTCAAGAACAAATCTGTATAGGAGCATATGGATAGATGCACAATATTTATTATAAAGTTTTAAAAGCTTATATTTTGTACCATTTGGATGAGATAATTTATATATTTTATACCTTTTTAAAAATAACTGGTTATGACTGCAAAATTGTACTGAAATCATATAATGTATGTTTGTGGTAGATTTAATTGAATCAATAAGAGTACATTGAGTGTCATGTGGAAGATTAAAACAGTGCCTCTTCTCAATTCCATGATATTGAAAAATTATGAGACAAATAATTATGTGTACATTTTTTGAACTACCCTGATTATAATATAAAATGAAAAATAATGCTTCAATGCCTTTTTCCTTTAGTACTTACAAGTAAGTTACAAAGTTCATTTTAATCATCAGAGTTGGTCTGTACTTCTCTGTTGTGGTTATAAGGAATAGACAGATACTCATAATTATTTTTATCCTCATCTTGGATTATACAGAAAGAAACAAATCAGAGGGATTCTGTTTTCTTGTAGTTTTAGGGACTTTAAATAAATATTTTTCCTTTTACATTTTTAATTATAGGTATTTTGGAAATTAAATTTTAGATACAGGTAGTTCTCGACTTAGAATCACAATTGAACCCATTTTATTTTGTTTTTAAGTGACACATTTGTTAAGTGAGTTTTACCCAATTTTACGACCTTTCTTGTAACAGTTGTTAAGAACTGGAGTGATTCACTTAAGTTACTAACATAGTTCTTAAGTGAATCTGGCTTCCTCATTTATTTTGCTTGGCAAAAGATCACAAAAGGTGACCACATAACCCCAGGACATTGCAACCATCATAAATATATGTCAATTGCCAAATGTCTGAATTTTGGTCATATGACCATGGGGATGCTGCAGTGGTTGTAAGTGTGAAAAATGGTCAACAGTCACTTTTTCCTGAGCCATTGTAACTTTGACAAGTCACTAAATAATATACTCGTACTGGTAACTCTTAGTAAAAAGAAAAATGATTTTCCAACATTCAGTATTTATCTGAAACCAGAACAAAGTTGGCTTTGCTTTCAAAATACCTTTCAAAAAAATAAGCTTTTTACCAATGGCATCATTTCTTGCTTTTCCCAGTGTTATATATTTGCATATTCACCTCAGATAGGCTGGTATGAACAGTGGGAATTTTGACGAGCCATCATTGGCCAGGAGCCATGAGCAGCCAGTTATAGAAAGGCTGCTGTGGTTCCTCGAAGCTCAGTTCCTGTAGAGAAAATAAAAAGATAAAAAAATCAACTGGGTCTTGCGTCTGCTTTCCCACAACGCAACACTGGCAACGAAGGTGGGATACTGAGACAAAGGAGCCCAGTTGTGCATGTGGCAACGAGGACCGAGCAAGACGAAATGGCCGTGAGCCATTCGCCATCCACACCATTCAACCCAGCAACTGAAGACTGGGAATCCTACATGGACTGATTCTTCATGTTTATAGAAGGGAGTGATCTCCAAGGAATCTCCGAACATAGGAAGAGAGCCATCTTCCTCACCCACTTTGGTCCCACAGTATTCAGAATGGGAAAGGCATTGACATCACCCCACGATGTGAAGAAAATGGCGTGGACAGACTTAGATAAATTACTTCGAACCCATTATGCACTGAATGTTTCATGCCTCATCAAAAGACACAAATTTTATAAATGCGACCAGAAAGAAGATGAGAGCATCGGAGATTTTGTCGCAGCACTAAGAGACATTGACAAAGCATGTGAATTCCTAAACCTGGATGAGGCCATGAGGGACCATGTGGTCCTCGGACTGAAGGACCTTACATTACACGGTCGACTGCTAATAAAACCTAAAATAACATTAGCAGAGGCAATTGAAGAAGCCATAGCAGCGGAAGCAACAAAAAGATCGGCAGACACCATGTGACAAATGAACAAAGCAATAAAGGAAACCCCAAAAGACATTAATCAAACACACAATAATACATCAGAGGAAACTCAAAAACTCACCACAAGAAAACACCACGAGGACATCGAACCCCTCTCAGAAGACAAAGAGGAAGAAGAAGAGGTAAATCAACTCCGGTCGGAAAAAGTAGATGGAGCAGAAAGGAAGGAAGTCCAAAACGCTGTTGTGACCGAGTGCCGGGAAACAATCCAACGTTCCGAAGCCGGTTGATGCTATTGCAAGTACTGTGAATGGTGGAGACACCGATAGCTCTGCATGCAAAAGACTACACCCTACACGCTCAGACACGAGGAATGAAACTCCTCCAGAGAGAGGAAACAGCAGCAGAAGCCATGGAATCCAAGAAAACAGAAACAAGCTGGGTGGAATAAACCAATAAAGAGAAACCATCAATCAATAACTAGGGCTCAAACTCCAATCAATGCAAAAAGGTATCATGGAAGTCACCTAGAATGTCATCATGCAAGATGCAGTGAACTCAGGCTCGATTATCAATGGTGTCCGTGAACTACCATAAAAAGACTAATACCTGAACAAATAAGAAAGAGAGAGTAGAAATACAAAAATTACCCTAAAAGACTACCAGGGGAAACAGAATTCTGGTAGTCAGGAACAGGACATTTTCAAGTGAGATTCCAAACAAACACATTAAAACTCCTCCCGTTAACCATAGTCCGACCGGGATTCGTACTAGCGTACTGGACTCTGGCAAATGGTTGCCCGCATTATGAAATGGACGTAGACTCGGAATAATACCTTGCTGAGACAGACTGGGAAGAAACTGATCTGCAAATGATTCCCCCCCAGGAACATCTTTCAATGGAGAACTGCGCAAGTGACCAAGGGTTGCCCGCTGATCACTCATTTAATGGTGAAATCAAATATAGCCGCAAAAGGCTAAAGGATGAGCAAGTTCCCGTCGCGAGAAACCAAAACTTGATGACGACAGATAAACTTTCCACCAGGGGTATTCGAACGACTCAAACCAGCAAGGTATGGAAACCACCACATTGGTTATACTCTATTAAACTCAAGATGGGTCCGTGCCATCTGCGGAGACTACAAGGCAACACCCGCTCGAACATGCTCAGTACGAATTAAGATAAGAAAAAACAAAGCACTATATCCAGTATCCGGTGTACAAAACTATTTACATTCTCTGGGGAAGTAGAATCTACATGAAAATGGACCTACGCAAGCTTACAACAATTACGTGGGTCACCCAGAACATGGAAACAACAATTGTGAGTCCACGGGGGCTTCAAATGCAAACAGACACAATTGGAGTTTAGCGTGGCCCACAGGGTTGTTCAGAGCTAGATCGGAATGCCTCAATAACAAGAATAAGAGCGGGGGACCATACTTACATGATTAGTATCACGCTAACGGAAAAAAGTACAGAGCGCACACACACACACACGTTTAAAAATATTTCTGAGGAGACGGAGCCTTAAAGTTAAAAAGAGAATGCGAAATTAGTCACCGACAAAGTTTTTGAATCCTGGGTACCTCATAGACACAAGAAGGAGATCCACCACTGAAAACCAACAATCAGAGCAATAAAACGGACGCTCCCCAGACGCCAAATAAAACAGAAATACAAGCCTTTTTGGCCTTTAATTTTTACAGATATATTTTTTCCACAAAAAACACCGATAGCATAAGCGACTGCACGCAGGTTAGCCTTGCATAAGAGAAGGCTGCCTGGACCTGCGAGATGAGTTCGGAAGAAACAGCATTCCAGGAGATTAAAGACTTACTTATACAGTCAGACACTGGTGCTAATAGCGAATACAGGCGCAACCCCTTCCACTAACATTAAACATGCGATGCGTCACCATTTTGCATCGTGCCATAAGCCCAGCCACCGGTTATACCAGATCGGAAAAGAAGGACACCCATCGATTTACCTCAAAAACCCTATCAAAAATGAGCCAAAATTACACGCCCCCTAGATAGCGAGCGCGTTGGGCCGCAATGAACAGGAGATAAACAGTCTCCATAGTTATAACTTTATGATCGGCAAGACGAATTTCTGCACTCTGTCACAGATCAGAGAGTCTTACTAGGAAATTCCTCTGAATTCTGAGGAAACAAAGCACACCCAACATACTGTTCACTGCGGCGATGACAGGGTGGTCGAATATCCTGCGGCTGCCTAAATACTACAACTTAGTATCTACGCACCAGTGGAAGAAACAAACACCCTGTTCCAGCCCTACCTACTTTCACCGACACGACTGACTCCTCGCCCCATAATCAACCACGCAGTTGAGAATGTGGGAAACCACCTACCCATGTCTAAACGCATCACGACATGCTAGGAAACTGCGAGAACAAAACTGGTGCCAATATCTTAAATTGGGATGGTAAAGGGTAGGCAGAGACTGCTAGTGAATGAGGACGTTTCCAAACCTGTTCGATAGAGCAAACCGAACTCTCGATTTGAAAAGGATTATAATCTATCGGGGTTAGGGTGATCAATACCAGACATACTGAAGTAATGAATCACTTGAGTTATTAAACATGAGGGTACCCGGGAATTGTCAGAATGAAGTCCGGCTAGGAGTTACTGTTGGTGGCCCAGGGATGGATAAGATATTGGAATGGGTAAGCCAACATGCAAAGACAGTTGCAAAATCAAGACCTGCCCCCCTTCTGACCTAGCACCGCAGTGGGAACCACCTCGGGTCCCTGCGTCTAGAATACACGATTGATTCTCTGCAGGACCTCAACTCAAGGCACCATTCTAATAGTGGTAGACACTTACTCAAATTGGCTAGAGGTAAATCAGGTGCAGTCAATACAACAGGAAGCTGTTTATTAGAAATTAATGAAAGCTTTACAACACATGGATTGCAGATTAGTTGTATCTAACACTGGACCGGCACTTCACGGATAACATTTGAGAATTCCCGAGCCGACAAGGGAAAGGCATGTGCAACACAGCGCCGGGCCGCCGGACTACAAACAACAGGCAGAACGCATGGTCCGTTTAACTAAAGAAACACTACACAAGGGACTGGAGAGTTACAGAAAAAATATATAAGCTATTAGTATACAGCACATTACAGCACAAACACCACAACAAATACACCACGCCAGCATGAACTGATATGCGGGCAGAAAACTCAGATCAAACCTAACAGACTACACCAACACTATAACCCTGAAAATAACCAGACTCATCAGGTAAGTGCCTCAATCAACTGGGGACCTAGTCTATGCAAAAAACATCACAGGGGAACCATTGTGGATACCAACAATAACTCAAATAATGGGGCCCCATGGCCGAGTCCATACAAGTAGAGACAGAAGATGGAAAGAGCTGAAGAAGACACAACAGACCAAATCAAGATAAGGGCTCACACCAAGAAACACAACCAACATGGGGCAGAAGGGAAGAATCTTACAAAACTAAGAGAAAACTACCATATTAACAAAAATAGCCAAGCCAGGAGGGGGGAAGAAACCCATAAAATACAGAAAGAGGGAGGGGAAGACCCTCCTCAAATTAAAGACAATAACAAAACCAAACCCTAATAATGATACAACAACCAATAAAACACTACCCCGATCCGGAATCGCAAAAACCGTACCTGAACCATAGTACAAGAAAGACATGTGCGGGAGACTGTGGCAAGCTTCGAGACATGCAAGAACCACTCCTGATGGGAGCAAGCCGACTGACTCAGAACCCAGGCCATAAAAGGCCGGTGGAACACGCAGCGCGACTCTACCCTTCGCAGGAGGCTCCACGAAGAGGACAGGCAGAAGCAGCAATTCCGTCCGCACACGCGAACCAACACACGACACCGCGCCCCAGCCAGCTTAACCACAAAAGCCCCACCTATTTACACCAGCTAGAACATAGATAAGACCTGATTTGGTTGGACGGACCAGCCGGACCACATGGGGAGGGGTGTTATATATTTGCATACTCACCTCAGATAGGCTGGTCTGGATGGCGGGAATTTTGACGAACCATCATTGGCTGCGAGCCGCGAGCAGCCAGCTATAGAAAGGCTGCTGCTGTTCCTCGAAATTCAGTTCTTGTAGAGAAAATAAAAAGAGAAATAATAAACTGTGTCTCGCGTCTCCTTTCTCACAACGCAACACCCTGTGTATAGGATCTTAGATTCAAATCATTATATTTAAAGAAATCATTTATAAAGTTCAAGCAGCCTGGTTGGCTCGCCTTCTGCTAAGTAAAGGAGGAAACAGAAAACGTATCAATTTCACACCTCTGTCATTGTAGTCTGGGTCACACATGAAAAGATTTCCAAAGATCTACAGGCAAATAAAACATTAGGGATTAATTGGAGCTGTATTTAAAGAGGTTTTCCTACAGTGTACCTGCATTATTTAGGAGTCATTACAATATAATGCTCACTTCTGGAACAGAGCAACATAGACGGGAAACAAAGCAGCTTGTTGCCCTTCCCCAACATGAACCCAGAGCTTTCAAGTGAGGGATTGGTGATGAGGGAAGGCACGTGAACGCAGTGGGCTGAGATGTAGGCTCAAGGCTTTCAAGGACTCTGGAAAGCAGGATTGGGGGGGAGATAAGGGTGCTTCAGTGGCCCTATGGTCAGCTATCAAGATGAAGACCGTAGGGGCACTGCAGCAGCTGTAACTTTAAAACCGAATCATAAGTAGCTTTAGGGAGGTCGGTCATAACTTTGAATGTTCACTAAATGACCATTATATGTTGAGCATTACTTGTCTGTCAGTTGTCAGAAACTGGTTTGTGTCGTGTCTATTTCTTACCCTTTGCCACAGTACATTTAACCATATAAAATAATATCAATAGCATTTAGACTTATATACCACTTCATAGGCTTTACAGCCTGCTCTAAGCAGTTTACAAAGTCAACATATTCCCCCCCCAAAAAAAATAATCTGAGTCCTCATTTTACCAACCTCAGAAGGATGGAAGGTTGAATCAACTGCAAATGATGATGCTGGTGTAAATTAAGGTATAATGAAATGGTGAAATTTGGGCAAAGATTCCTTTTATTAGTGTGCTGTTATTGTAAGAAAGTGTTTTCAGAGATTTTCATCTTTTTCTTCCTTATCCCTGCCAAAATATTTCACCAGCATGGGCCTCAGCTTTCAGGAATATATTGGGACAATTGGAAAGGCATATACATACATACATACAAATATACATACATTCTGTTGGATATAAAAATGTTTTCCGTCACTTTAATTTCATGAAAATCTTCAGACTTGCCTTTCTTCCACCCAACAGCAATGAAATGAACTATAATATTAAAATTATATTAAATGAACTAAAAGATGAGCATTTATGTTTGTCATGGATGATAGTAATAATGTCAAAACAAGGAATAACAAGCCACTAACCATTGTTTCACCATTCTTTTGTACCAATGTAAATTATAATAGAATGTGATGTGAACAAAATATTAATTTGTACACATATTTCCCATTTGTCTGTGGTGTTAAACAAAAGAAATTGGATGCATGCTGATTTGACTACTATTCTGAACACCCATTGGTAATCTCCCTTAAAGTTGCTTGCATCATAAGAAACAGAGCATAAGAGGAGAGACTCCTGAGTTTTCAACTCCACTTAACATTTTGAATCTTGAACTAATTAATTTTAATGAGAAGTGGTGTCCAAATTTGGAAAAGGAAAGCCACAGCAAATTCTGAAAGTATACAACTGATGACAAACTAAACTGACTATATTTTTTTACAATACAGAGTAAGTAAATTCTCAAAATTCAATTTTGGTACTGATAATTGTTTAAAATAAACTTTTAGGTGTTAAATTATTGTGCTCGGATGAGATTCCCTAAGTAAATAGATCTGTACTTTTCTAGAGTCCATAGAATACATAGATTTTGAAAATGGGTTTTTAGAAAACCTATTGCACTTTTTTTTCTTTATCATTATGAGCAACTTTTAAGCTGTATGTATCAACTTGCAGCTTCTACTCTTTAAGCCTAATAATAGCTTAGTTTAATTAAAGCTATAATTAAGTTTTCAGGCAGAATGCATGATATTTTCATGACTTACTGGTGGCAAATATTGGTAAGAAAAAAAGATCTCCTGTCTGCTGAAAATTTTGAAGCTTGTAGATAGTTCCTTGCTTGTTACTTTGAGAAGTATGTGGGTTGCTGTGATCTGACTAAAATTAGGATAGGGTAAGAAAAAGGAACCTAAATAAAAAAAAAGTAATACTGATTGCCCCATAATTGGAACACAGACGAGAACCAGTTTAGTGAAGTGGTTAAGGTTGGTGGGCTTAGAAAGCAAGAGATTTGAGTTCTAATTCTGCCCTAGGCAGGAAAGTTAACTTGGGCCAGTCACTCTTTGCCAGCCCAATGTATTTCACAGGGTTGTTGTAGGGAAAATAGGAGAAGGAAAGACTATTATGTATGTTCATCACTTTGAGTTATTTTAAGAATAATAAAGATACGATTAAAAACCCTGTAAACAAATATAATTAAACCGCAACATTATAACCCATTTTAGTTTACATCTAAATTTCTTATTTGAAACTGTTCTTCTTTATGTAAAATACAGCTTAGGATGCAAAGATCTTGATTGTTTTTTCCCCTCGCAACTGATAGGAGCATCTGAGGAAGGAATTGGTGAAAAGTATTTTAAAACTGGGGTGACATGATAGCAATAGCACTTAGACTTATATACCACTTTACAGTGGTTTACAGGCTTCTTTAAGCAGTTTACAGAGTCAGCATATTGTCCCCAACCTAGGTCCTCATTTTAACGACCTTGGCAGGATGGAAGGCTGAGTCAATATGATATCGGTGTTTCGATATTTGAGGAGCTGCCACAAAGAAGAGGGAGTCAACTTATTTTCCAAAGCATAGTACAAGAAATAATGAATGGAACCTAATCAAGAACAGAAACAATCTGGAATTAAGGAGAAATTGTCTTTACAGTGAGAACAATTAACCAGTGGAACAACTTGCCTCCAGAAATTGTAGGTGCTTCATCACAGGAGGTTTTTAAGAAAAAACTGGACAGCCACTTATCTAAAAGTAAATTAGATAATGATGTCTATAAAATAATGTCTCTATCATAATTTCTCCAAAATAATTGAACAATTGATTGATTGATTGATTAGTGTGATTAGAATTTCTAGTGCAAATAATGTGAATATCAATCAGTGTAATTTAATTGATTAGTAAAATTAATTATAGGTGAAATTAATTGACCAGTGTGATTAGTGATTAATGTAATTAATTGATTGGTGCAATATTGTTATTGATCTTGTTTGATTGAACAATTTAACCAATGTACCATCTCAACAAACCCACCATGCCAGGAAAAAAAAATCCAATGTCAAACCACAACCCCAAAATAAAGAAATCCCCATCAATGAACCACAAGACTCCTGTACATGCCATATATATCAAGAACCATTACAGGAGAATGAAAATTCCATCAAATGTTCCCTATGTGACATTTACGCTCACCATGACTGCTTGGGATTATCCAAGCAAATGACTCAATTCCTAGAATCACCCAACCATGGATCTCCATATTTTTGTCCACCTGCAGACACAAACTGGACAAATATATTGCTCTGTTCGAAAGAGTTGATACCACAGAAACACTTGACACCATAGTAGAATCCCTGGACACTATAAAAACAAGATTAACTAACCTTGACAAAAAAGACACAACACAAAAAATTGAACATCCAACAGCTGCAAACCACATCTTTACTCAACAACCACAACCACAACCACAACCCATTCCACAAAAAAACATAAATCCAACAATGATGATATCCCAATCCTCATCAAAGAAGCCATTGAGCACAAATGGAAATGTCCCAATGCCATCTTATTTATTCTTGAAGACAAAAATGACAATTATGACATCACAAATGTCCTCAACATCATCGGTGGCTATCAAGCATCAAGCATCTCCCCTGAAGAAATAATCGACATTTCCCGCATTGGCCTGGAGTTCAAAAAACAGTGATGGCTCATTGGCCCCACACTTCTGCAAGGTTGTTTGCAAAAATGAATTAAGCAAATGAAAAGTGAGAGAATATCATGTTTATCGTCAGATTGTGAAATCCATAGAGGAGGTGGAGTTGCTATCTTCTATAAAAAATCCCTAAATCTAAGAAAGATTCAAATTACACAAGAGCTTGCTCTTCCAGAGACCTTCTTTTGTGAACTGTCCTTAAATACCACCATCCACTTCTTATTATGCTACAGAGCCCCTGATTATGACATAGTTCATGCAAACAAACTAACTTCACTGCTGACGTGGTCTGCCTTTTGTCCACACCCTCTTATTTTCCTTGGTGACCTCAATCTATTATAGATTGGACCCTAAACGAATGTACACCCAAACCCATACATACAACCCTGTACAATGCCGCTACTACACTGGGACTGGATTAATTAGTAACTAACAACACTAGACTCAACAACTGCCTGGACCTCATCTTCTGCAACAGCTCAAACTCAATTTATGGCCTACAAATACAAGAATCCTTTTCAAACAGTGAGCACAGTATGATTGACTTTTGTCTCAATTTACGCCCTCACAAAGATCATAATGATGGATCTCCAAAATACAATTTCAAAAAAGCCAACTACGATCTCATAGATGCCGACCTAACATCTCTTGTTTGGCACATTCTGTTCTCGAACTGTAATACTACAGAAGACCATTATAATGCATTCTTACTTGAACTTGAAACATTCATTAAACTATGTGTACCATTAGTAACCACTAAAAACAAAAATTTACCCATAAAAATAAGAAAACTCCAATAAAAAAAATCATTATGGCGTAAAAACGAAACTAGCTATGCAGCAAACTTTAAAAACTGATACAACACCTTATGCCGACAGATAAAGGCAGAATGTACAAATTATTACAGGAGGAAGATCTCCTACTTACAAAATCTACCCATGCCTTCTACAATTTTGTAAACACCAAACCTAAAGACTCAAGAACCATCCCACCTCTAAAGAGACCAAATGGGAAAGTGTGCAGTGACGAAATGGCTCATTCCCCACATTTCCTAGTCATATCACAACTAACTGCAATGATCTACCAAATATTGATTTTACATAAGATAATATAGAAAAGGCATTATGTAATCTAAAACCATTCCTATCTATTGGCCCCAATGGATTATGTGCATACTTCTTAAAAAAGCTTTCCTCTGCCATAGCAGAACCCATAAACATTATATATGATATATCTTTCAGAACCAGCTCCTTACCGAACCTATGGTCCTTAACTACAGTCATTCTTATCTTCAAAAAAGGTGACAAATCTCACTGTGTTGTGTCACGTGCAAAGTCATGGAATCAATCATTAACCTATTCATCACCCTCCACTTAAAGTCAAACAACCTACTCTTCCAAAAACAATTTGATTTCAGGAAACAATTGTCCTACAACCTACAACTCCTACACTGCAAAAACATATGGACAACTCTACTCAACCAGGTTAAAGCAATAGACACAATTTACATAGACTTCTGCAAAGACTTTGATTCAGTGGTACATGACAAACTACTGTGAAAACTAAACTCTTATGGCAATTTCCGGATCCTTTCATAAGTGGATTATTGTATTCCTATCAAACAGGCAACAAATAGTAAAAATAGGGAGTGCTATATCAAACCCTGCTCCAGTTAACAGCAGTGTCCCCCAAGGCAGCATTCCAGGACCCACAGTCTTTATACTCCATATAAATGACCTTTGCGATCACCTTATAAGCAACTGCGTCCTCTTTGCGGATGATGTAAAATTATTCAACACCACCAACCATGCTATTGCTCTTCAAAGTGACCTTGATTATGTGTCTGAATGGTCAAACAATTGGCAACTCCAAATCTCAACCATATGTCCATACAATTGGTAAAGCGTAAAAAAAATCATGTACACCAAATTCAAATAGGCAGAATATACTCAGTTGAGCCCTCAACTCAGTCAAGGAGCAGAGTACTCCATGATCTAATGAACCTAAGCGACAAAAACTCACTTGTAAATAGGCATGCCAAAATGGCATAAAGGTTGTAAATCTAATGTATAAGTTTTCTCAACTCTGGAAAATATTGAATTGCGGTAACCTAGGGCATGACAAAACTTGGCTAGACCATATACTCGAATAGCAGCTCATCTGTTGGAATCCACACTGTAATACTTCGGACATTAATACATTGAGTGAGTCCACGAAGTGTTTTCACAAAGAGTACTACACTCTCTGCTTGTCAACAGAAATACTCTATATCGACAACTTGAAATTTTGGCTTGGATAATCTTGACCTATGCTGCTATGGGTATGGACTGTAAGCGTAGTAGCACAAATGTATCTGCTAACATGTCCTACTAGTACAATGACTCTTGAGCACTCAATGTTACTGCTCAAATCTTGAATTGCAGAAAGTAGACTTCAGCAAGAGAGTGGTCATTGCCTGGAATGCCGTACTACACTGCTCTATATGTTAATCCTCACAACGCCCCTCGCTTTACCTCAAACTACTATTATTGACCTCGATCCCATTCCCAAGAGGTCTTGTAAGGGGCCATGTCATAAGTGTACCATCCCTCTCTCCATCCCTGTCCTATTTCCATGTTAATGTAGCCGTATTTTCTGTATTCTTACTCATGTTTATACTTATACCTATTATTTTGTAAGTGATTGACAAATCAAATCAAATAAATACATAAATTAAAAAATGGTATCAAATCTTTTGCTTAAGCAGCGAATTGGATTAGAAGATATAAACAAGCTTAATTTTGTGGGTTATACAAAGTAATAAAGTTCTAATAGTGATATGAACTCAATGGCTTAAGTGAACCTCCATATTCAGTTCTAGTATACCTAAATATTAATCTGGCACTATGTTTTGTTGGGAAGCTTTGCAGAAATATTTCCCAAGGTTGTATTGGAGATAGGAAGCTGAGCTAGATGAGTTATTAGAATGATCTACCAGAATTCCTGCTCTTATGATATTAGTGAAGAGTATCAAACAGAATCAGAAAATTCATGCAGGCTGGGGCAAGGCTAACTTTGCAGTTAAACTAAAGCAGAGAAAGCTATTTGATTAATCTAGGCAATGGAGTTTTTAAAAGACTTGTTCATTTTAGCTTCATTGAGCAACTGTTGTAGTTGACTTTGCAGAAGAGAGTGTGTGAACAATCAAGATTCTGGCTGTGAAGTAAGAGCTAAAGAAAAACAGTCCTATGTAGGAGGAATTAGATTACTTTAAACCATCAGTAAGTATTAAATTAACCATTAAAAATTAAAGAAGTTGCTTGTTTCCATTGTTGTCACCCCCTACTATTCCTCTTTATGACTACAGAGAGCACTGCTTCTAAAACTACACTATTTATTTTAATTTATTTATTTATTTATTTTGTCAATTGCTTACAAGATAATAGGAATAAGTGAAAACATAGTTATGAATACATGGATATGTATAAGAAAAATAAAAAATAAAAGAAACAATAGGACAGGGACGGTAGACACATTGGTGCACTTATGCACGCCCCCTACAGACCTCTTAGGAAAGGGGTGAGGTCAATAGTAGACAGTCTACGGTTAAAGTTTTTGGGGTTTGGGGA
>BHFT01019361.1:4618-21119 GCA_004320025.1 Laticauda laticaudata
CTTTTTTTTTTTTTTTTTGCAAATTCCCATTTATTTCCCATATGTATTAATTTAGATAAGTATGTACAGTACTTCAGGCTTGTAAGATCTTTTTCTAGTACCCCAGGATATTTTAGCCAAGTACTAATGGGAAAAGGCATTTAACAGCTGAAACTCATGATGATACATATTTTAGATACCCCAAATAACCCATAAAAATCAACCTCTACATGAGCACAGATGTTTAGTAGTCTAGAGTTATGACTTGATTAATGGCCCACATCTAAACCAATCTATGGTTTGTGGGAATGTGTGAAACTAGCCATTTGGATAAAAGTTACTACAATTACTTAGGCACTCAAGGGGTAAAATACAGTGTGGATTAAACAGTCTTGATAAGATATAAAAGGAGGGTGGGAAAAAGGCAGATAGCTTGTTGGCACCAGCTTGTGTATGTTGTATTAGCCAAGTGTGCTTTGAATTATATAAAACATTTGGAAGTGACCTAAAATTACAGAAATGCCAACTTTTGGAAATCAGAAATGAGACAAAGGAATCTGGAAAACTGGAGGAGAGGGGAGAAGTGGGGGATGGAAAGTTTGAGCCAATAATTCCATGTATTCAGCTTAGTAATATACTGTTGCACAGCAAAATATGAACTCCTCTACTGGAATACTCTGCAAGTAACTTATCTGCAGCAGCAATAAAAAAAGCAATGGTTCATTCATTACATTACAGAAGTTTTGGAAATTAAAAAACCATCAATCACAAAATCCCAATTCCTGACAGTATCACATATTTTTCCCGTCATATGATTTTGGAGCAACTCTACATTGCCTTTAGAAAAGAAAGGTTATGAAAAATAAGAAGAAGAAAACAATTTACAGTTAGGATGACCTGACTTGGAGTATTTGCATTTTTCTGTTAAGTGATAGCTTGAAAATGTGTGAGGCTCTCCTCAGAGGATGAAAGTTGTCTTTTGACAAATTATATGGACTTTTCTCATGAATTTTGCTTGAAGCAAAGTCTGTGGCAACAACCATCATACTTACAAGTTATGTCATGAAATAATTTCCCTGATGACATTTTTCCTTAGACAACAGGAATTGAGGCTCCTCTGCAAATGGAAAAAAATAGATTCTATGTCTGCAGTCCCACCAAGTTGGCTGATTGTTTAGTCTCTCTCTCTCTCTCTCTCTCTCTCTCTCTCTCTCTCTCTCTCTCTCTCTCTCTNTCTCTCTCTCTCTGTCTCTCTCTCTCTCTCTCTCTCTCTCTCTCTCTCTCTGTGTGTGTGTGTGTGTGTGTACTTTCGAGTTAATTTGACTCTTAGTGGCTATCTGTATTTGTTCCTGTAGTTTTCTTGGCACAATTTTTCAGAAGTGATTTGTCATTGCCTGTGTCCTTCCTAGGATTAAAAGAGAGAGAGAATGCTCAAGGTAACCCAACTAGTTTTGTGCCTCAGGCAGGACTAGAATTTCCAGTCTCCCAGCTTGTAGCCTGATATCTTCATCACTGAACCAAAATGGCTCTCAAGTTGTTTCCCAACACAAGGATTATGAGAGAGTGATTGACCACATCAGTACTCCAGGTTTTTTTGTTTTTAAAAATTCCAATATATCTCAGTAATGCTGTGGGGCTGGATCATTATGACTGAGAATAATATGAGTGATCCCTATCCCTCTGTCTCCCCACCCCCCAACTCTCCCTCCCTCCCTCTCCCCTGTCTCTCTCTCTCTCTCTCTCCAGTTGGTTTTAATCTAATGTAGCAAACATTCTTGTTTCGAACTTGATTTTTCTTTTTGGTATCTCCTAACACCAATATTCAGAAAGCCTGTTTGGAATTTGTAATTATTTGAATGAATTACTTGCTTGTTAATAGTCACCGTTTACTTTGTCTTTTCCCTTTTTTTAGAGTTGTTGATCACCTCAGAGATTGACTTCTTCAGCTACTTTTTTTAACCATTTGGAGCCATAGAATTGCAATGAGATATCAAATGATAACATCTGTTCCATTACAGTATGCCTCAAAGTTATAGTGATTTTATTAAAGTTTTATCTTAATTCAGTATTTTGTCTCTTATATTGTATTCTCCACATATCTTATTATATATTTGCTGATACTTTATTTCAACCAAATTTGTGTATCAGTGATTGCATGACTGCTGTAAATGGCATATGCTAAATAAACAAACAAACAAACAAACAAACAAATAACCATTTGGTAGGGTTATTTAGCATACAATGACAACATGACCAAGAAAGGACCCAAAAGCCACCCGTGTCCATAGCATTCCTTAAGCTACACATGCTCCATGGGTGATATTAAATGAGTCACAGCAATCAGATGGAGCTGTACTACCCTTCTGGGCCTCATGGTCATGACAAACAGAAGAATATAAAATTATAATCAATGAATGCTATTTTTAAGCCTATACACATCACAGTTCACATTACATTTAATCCGCACCTAGTCAAATCAGGAATATTATTCATTTATTCATGTATTTAATGACATTTGTATAGCCACCCATCTCATATAGAGACTCTGGGTGGCATAGATAATAGTAATCAAAAGTACATGAATATGAGTACATAACCTATCTGAGTAAAAGATACATCAAATAAAAAGCAAAATGGCAACAAATCACTTGGAGAGTGCATTCCGTTAACTGCCATAAAACCTTCTAGCATAGGGGTCTCCAACCTTGGCAAAGCTGGCTGAGGAATTCTGGGAGTTGAAGTCCACAGGTCTTAAAGTTGGAGACTCCTGATCGAGGAATTCAGCTATTTGACAAAACTAAGGGCTTAACTCTTAAACTGTGCCCTTGTTGATGGCTGTATCTATGAAACACCTGAATGTTGAACCAGATTTTTTTTTAAAAAACGGAGGATAGGCTGTCTATGGTGGATATTTATATAGGTGAGAGTGATGGAGAGTCCCTTTAGTTTATTTATATCTTATTAAAGGCTAAGCATATTGCTTTCATAGTTGAAACCTGTTCCCAAACATTCTTGAAATTTTCTAGCCTATTACAGTAGTTCCTTTGGAAATATGTTCAGCAGTTGTCTACTAAAGCAACAATCTATTATTAACCAACATGTAATTAGTTCATTAAAAATATCTGAACTGAACACTATGTAACATAATACAGGCTACTAGCCGAGGAAGGAGTTTTTAAGTCCTAGCTAAATGTCAGTGAATTTATAATGCAAAGGAGAGAAGAGACAAATGCCAGCTGGCAGGGCCCACCATGTTTCAGATTACTTTAGGTTTATGGCTTGCACTTTTTTTCTCTTTTCTTCTTCTTTTTCAATTAATTAGATTATGCTACTCAAGAGTCTTGGAATGTCCTGGCTAAATGCCAAGCTGATGTATCCAACACATTGTAAGATTAATTAAGGTGTTTTAAATTTCATCAGTATGGGATTTATTATTTAGATGTACCTTAAAAACTAGTATTTGCAAGGGCTAACAAATAAATGTTGAAAATGAAGCTGTACCAGCAAATTTGTTTACTTCATTTAAAACATTTTAACTTCCTCTCCCTTCCATTACATGGCTCCCAATGTCACTTTAAAATCTTACAATATACATCTGATCTACACCCATAATAAAGTTCAAAAGAACCATAAAGATAATAACTCAGAAAGAAAAGGATCTCCACTAACAATGCTGCTGGACATGCTAAGAGATCTTCAGAAAGATCTGCTGTTTTGGATATAAATGCATTGCTAATGGGGCAGACATAACTTCATATTCTTTAACCAAAGTCCTTTCATGTTTTTGAAACATGAAATGACAACTGAGGCAAGATGGTTAAGGTATAATTTTTGAAAATCAAGAATCAGCATCTGGTTAATTTAGGCAAATAATAGACTTTAAATACAATAAGACTGCAATGGCTCCCCTCAGATCCAGTTTAGTCATCTTCAGGGATGGGCTGCTGCAGAGGTGGTATTCAGCAGGTTCTGACCAGTTCTGGAGAACCGGTAGCAGAAATTTTGAATAGTTTGGAGAGCTGGCAAATATCACTTCTGACTGGAGATTTTACAGTATCCTTCCCCTGCCACACTCACCAAGCACTCCCACAGAATCGGTAGTAAAAAAAAAATTGAATCCCACCACTGGACTGCTGGGGTTCACAGGAGTTTGGGAGAGCCCTAGATAAGATTTTATGCAGTTCAGAGAATACCCAAATCCCACTCCTGGCTGTCCCCGTACCTCCCATCCTGCCCCTCCCAGGAGTCCCCATACAGCCTATTTTGGATGCAGATAAGTGCAGGGTGCACACAGAGGCTTGGGGGAGGCAAAAAACAGGCCTCCCAGAAATTCAGGAAAGCCAGAAATGTGCCCATTTCTGGCTTCCAGAGAGCTTCTGGAGCCTGGCAAGGACAAAAACACCCCCCCCCCCGNACAAAAACCCCCCCCCCCCCGCCATGTTGGAGGAGGCCAACTAGGCCACGCCCATCCAGCAACCAGGCAGAGAACCTTTTGCTAAAAATTTTTGAAGCCCACCCCTGGTCTCCTTCATCTTGAAGTATTCTGTGGATCAGTTATGGAACAATAGAAATGTATGCTGTACCAGTATGCTCAGAACACTGAGATTTTATAAGAGTTTATTGTGTGAGATTTGGGCCATTTTAATTTTTATATTAATTTTAATTTGATGTTAAGGTTTGGCAGATACCATCAAGTTATAGATATCTTGGGTCCTATGGATTCTGCATTTTGCTTTGGGATTATTTTGCTTCCTGTTCTTGCCCCATGAAAGACAAGAACATAAAACATAGAATAACAGAGTTGGAAAGGACCTTGGAGATCTTCTAGTCCAACACCATGGTGAAGCAGGAGACCCCATACCATTCTGCACAAATGGTTATTCTTGAATACCTCCAGTGATGGAGCACCACAACTTCTGGTGATAAGCTATTCCACTGATTAGTTGTTCTCAATGTCAGGAAAGGTCTCCTCCATTCTAGGTTGGATCTCTTTTTAATAATCTTGCACTCATTACTCCTTGTCCTGCCCTCAAGTGCTTTAGAGAATAGGTCAACCCTTTCTCTGTGACAGCCTCTCAATCACTAGAAGATTCTGTGTAGACATGTACTAATTTTTGCTCAATTGAAGCTAATGAACTTTGGATGGACGGTCATGCCGAATCCATCCCATCACCAATATGGGATTGCACTGCAATTAATTATATCCAAAAGTTCATCTCAAATAGCTAATATGTTCCATTAGGTGGAACAGTAAATACAGCCTTGTATTTAACCTCAAAGAGTAATTTATACAATTATTTAAATTATTTAAATATTGCATGCAAAGGAATAAAGCTGATGAAATCTGGGTTTATTAAAATATTGTCATGCTAAAATAAATCATAAAATGAAACAAGTTAACTAATTTAGCTTACCGCTTTAAAAAAAAAGATACAATGCAACAATGAAGTAGAATTAATGGTAAAAATATTTTTTTTTCAAGATCTCCATCTCCTAATGAAGATTAATGTTGGCCACATTTAAAACTAATTCCAATTTGAGAGCAGACCTGTTAACTTTTGAATTCAGTACTCCCTCTGAAGGTACAACATATTTTATCTGAACCATTTTTTCTTTTTGTATGTTCAGAGAAACAGATCAAGAATGAAGCTTTTGGAAAGTAAAAAAAAAAATACACCCTAGAACAGACTCAGACGGGGAAATAGCTTTTGACTTATTCTGCATGAGGCCACAATCTGGAATTTAGCTAAACCAAGAACTCAACAGCTAATGGCAAAGAATTTCGTCATTACATCATGTACAAAATCATTATAGATTACATAGAAAGAAAAGGTAATAGGATTTATCTGAAAAAATGAAACCCTTAATTTTATCAGAATATTTATTATATATAATACATATTCAATATTTGTCAAAAATGTATGCTGTTACATTAATAAACATAATTCAGCTTTGGATATGGATTTGCACTAAAGGGTTAACTTTACTGCAGTGGGAGACTGTGGATTAAAAAATGAGCTAAGGGGGGTAATCTTGGAAACTTTTTCTTAATCTTAGAGGGCTCATAATGATTTTAGTACTTTACTGTTGGTGTAGATTCAGGGTAGGCAGGGGTGGGATTCTACCAGTTCACACCTATTTGCTAGAACAGGTTGTTAACATTCTAAGCAGTTTGGAGAACCGGTTGTTAGAAGAAATTACTGGCCTAATCCTGTAAAGAAGGCAGGAAGGAAACATTCTGGTGTTGCTTAGAGAAACTGCTTCTCTGTTAACTCTCATTACATTCTTGGCAAGACAAGACTTCCTATCTCAGAAACATCTGTGGAGTTTTTTTCCCCTCCTTTGCTGGTACTTTGCTTGTGTGGAGTGACCATTCAAAGTTATAATGGCATTGAAAAAAGTGACTTATGACCATTTTTCACATTTACAACTGTTGCAGCATTCCCACAGTGATGAGAGGCCAGGTGAGGAGATGCGTGCCTCGATGTGAGTGATATTGAGTTGGCCATGTGCAGCCAATAACATGCCCACCAAGCCATGCCCACCACCAAACCACACCCACAGAACCGGTTGTTAAAAAAAATTGAACCCCACCCCTGAAGGTAGGATAGATTTCAATTATGTTCTCATTTGCTTTCAGCATTGTGAAAATACTGTTTTAAAAATTATTGTGTAAGTACAATAATAAATAAAAGTAGATAGTATTTTTGAAAACAGCTTAACATTTGCTGATAAATTCTACAGAGATTCTCATTTATGCAGGTCATTTGCTGATAAAAGACTCAGCTATTGCAAATGGCCTAATATTAAAGGTGAATTACAACCCCAGAAGATAAGAGTTCCTTTTCATAGCAAATACGCTGAGGCTATGGGAGTTGGCTTAAACTAGAACAATTCTGAGTGGGAGCTGGAAGAAGCAATAAGGTATGCCATGTCAAAGGTTCTGCAGAATACTTTTACAAACATCATATTCAGTCCCTGAATGCTTGGCCCTCACCCAGCATTGGACAGAAAACTGGTGGACCCAAATCAGCTTCTTTCTTCCTTTGAAATACTTCTAGATTGTCATAGTTGAAGTTCATTTGTGCATGAATACAATTATTGCTAATAATTGGCTATCTACTGCTCTAGCCTTCAAGATCTGTTGGTTTCAGGATACCTCTTCAAAACATGATGTTCAAAGCATAATTCTAGATGCTATCCAAAATCAATTTTGTGTTCTCAATCCTGAGAATTGATTGCCTGATACAAAAGAAATATAATTGATATGCATGTTATCAGGTAAAATATATGTGTGGATTGTTTATAGGACAGATGATTCAAGTTCCATACAATGTTTAATGTCAAGTACACTGTCTTTTTTTTCACACTTTGGAGAACTAAATAGAAACAGCAATTGCATTTCTTGGCACAAATTAACTTTGCATCTGGATGGAAAATTAAAATAAATAAAATACAGTATTGCCTGATTCTACAGATTATAGATAAATTCCTGAGTGTTTTCTTAAAATTTATTCTACCAATAGCAAAAATGCTTGAAATAAATTTTGGCACTTAAATAAGCCACAAATTCATCTTTACATCAATACATATATTCTTTATTTTCGTAGGTTAAGGTCTGGTTTATAATGCATTCACATACTTTTGAATTCCATTCATTATAGCACAGAGCTTTTATATTTCCCAAAATCTTTTAAGACAGTCTTAAACTATTTTACAAGAAAAGACTTATCAGTCTTTCACTTTAAAACTTTTCTTTTATAATTTAGAAATGATATCTGTTAGCTTTAGCAATGAAAGAACAGAACAATAGGATGGCTTTTCCAAAGCCAATAAAAGTATTTAATACTGAGATTTTATTTCCCCTCCCACATGAATGAAAGGTCATGTATTTTTTAGTTCTGAAAAAGAGAGAATAAAAGATCAGGAAAATAACTGCAACATAATATGCTAAGGATCATACAGCTTACACATAGAGAGACACATAGACACACTAACCATTTTTAAAGCATTTCTCTTTTCAAAGTCTTAGATATTATGCACTTATTTCATGGAGTTGGCATAGAGACAAATTCCTGATCTAGTTTTTGTTGATCAAGACTGACATTTCATAGAAACTAGTGAGAAGTTAGATATTAATCATTCATTCCACTGGTTTAAATGGGTCATAATAAAATTGTTATTGGATCTGGGCTGCACACTAAATTATGTAAATCTGAAAATGGTAATTGGTAAACAGTAAATTTCCAAAGATTTTCTTCATTTCTATTCTTGCTTCTACTTTTAACTACAATCAGGCAACAATAAAAAAACTGTGCTTTGTAAGTTCACATTTATTAATTGTTGTGGTTTTATTTATTTTTTATTTATTAAACAAATTTATACAGCACCCAACTGAGACATAGGTGACTAAAGGTGGCTTACAATATTTAAAAAATAATCCAGCATATAATGTGAACATGAATCAGCACATCTCTTTTTGTAATTGATGATTGAGCAAATACATCTTATGAATTAATCAAAATCATGCCAGAATCAGCCACCATTTTTCAATAGCGATTTGCTTTTCCCAAACTATACCATTAAGGCAATCTCACAATTCTGTATGATTGGAAGGTAGGAAGTGAAGTAGAAAGGTAGGAAGTAGGAAGAAGATAGGAAGTGATCATAAATAGGAAGAAAAGAATGGGGAGAATGTAATAGCATTTTCTGAAACTTTCTCTACAGCAGAAAAGAGAATTGAAAGAGACACAATTCTGCTGGGCAAAAAAATCAAGTAGAGGGATGTAAAATTTTGTTTGAGCTGGTGAAATCCACATGTGTCCAGTAGAGACAATCGAGTTGAAGAAGTGGTGAGACAGAACCAGGAAAAGCTCCATATCGAGACAAATTTAATTCCCTTTTTATCCACAGAGCTGTAGTACAAACTTGCCTGAGCTACCTTTACAATTCTGCTAAGGTAAATGAGTTCACCATGAAAAAAAGTTGTAGTCTTTTCAATTATTTGTGCAGAAAGAGAATGCCTGCAGCTGTTGGGGTAGAGCCTAGTGGAATCTGCCAACACTTTTCTGATGCAAGCACAGATGTAGAATTTTTTTTAAAAAATAAATAGAGGAAGGGCACCAGGTCAAATATAAACCTTTTTTTTTCTGGGCACACTTTCCAAATTTCTTTTCTAACTAAAATGAGAGGAAGACAAAAAGCCTTTTTAGGGGATTCAGAAAAGACAGTTGTGAAGGGAAGGGGGAAGAAAGACACAAGGAGCTTTTTGCATGCACAAAGAAAAAAAAAGTGTAATGGTCTTGCCTCTGACATAGGCCATTCCACCTCCACCACATTAAAACACAATCCAGTGGAGAAGTTAGTCTACAAACTCAGGATAGTTCACTATAGGAAGGAGCAGTGACAAGGGAGAATGTTCAAAGCCTGACCATATTTTACCTCTCTTCCTTAGATAAAGAAAGGAATGTGATTCTAAAGTTGTTGAGCAATGACCACACAATTTTCAGGGTGGTGATAGTTTTATGAGTTTTCCCAGTCATTAGAAGTAACACAGGAAGAGAGAAGAAAGATGAGGTTTCTCAGCCCTGTAACCTTCCTCCCAGGCTGCCAAAAACAGGGATTTGACAGTGTGGAATCTGAACTCAGCTGAGAACACACTCCAAAATGTGGCATGATATTGAAGTAATTTATGTCAAAAGGATGTCAGTTCTGTTCTTGCAAACAACTTTAGAAATAAACTCTCATCAGGTTCAAAGGCAAAAACATCATGATAGGTCACGCGATGTGATCAAGTTTGACACCCGTGCTCTAGTTCAACCCTTTGCTCAAGGGTCTATCCGAGACAAATGCATGAGTTGAATAGATGAGCTCCCTGAATAAATTTACAAATAAATTTATTCAATTTGATAATTACAATAAGGGATGGAAATAACTGAAATCTTTATTTTATTCTTGTATGTGACTGTTTTTAAGAAAAATACGACTTTAGCAACAGAGTGGTCAATGCCTGGAACTTTAAACCTGACTCTGTTGTTACATCATCAAACCCGCAAAACTTTAATCTTAAACTGTCTACCATGAACCTCATTCCATTCCTAAGAGGTCTGTAAGGGGGTGTGCATAAGTTCACCAGTGTGCCTACTGTCCCTGTCCTATTGTTCCCATTTATCTATTTATTCATACTCATTTATTATGTATATACTTACACCTGTTTATACTTACATGTTTATATGTTATGTTCATACTTATACTTGTTTTCTCATACATGCTTGACTAGATAAATAAATACATTTTAAGAAATTATTTCAGCTAAGAAACCTCTCCCTCCCCCATGCTATAGTCTCTCCCCTGAACATTTGTATTGCTCTGAGTTTGTTTGGTATCCTTTCTTTTTCTTGATAATTCACTCTTGATTGAAACTTTCCTTCTCTTTTCATTCCTTCCTACACTGCTTAATCCATAAGCAGTGATTTATGTTTATGAATATTTTCAGAGCTTTGCTACTAATCCTATGTTGTTTTTTGCTTCCCTTACTCCTATCCACCTGTTCAGGAGGAGGCAGGGTGTGAAATCAAAGGGAAAGGCAGGAAAAGGGAAGGAGTTTCTTGGAAAGACTAGATAGACATGATGAAGCTTGTGTGAGATTTATTAAATGCTGGAGATGATCAAAGGACTGTATCTAGAAGTGCTACAGAAAAAAAAATACATTTATTATCCAAATGCAGAGCATGGGGTTTTCAGGGCTGCACATCATTTATGAAAGCCTTAAATACAATTCTTCAAATTATTTCCAAATTGTCATTTTATTTCTGTGTTCGGAAAAAATATTTGATGCATGACTGGACAGTAAACATATGAGCTGCATTCAAATATACTATATTTCAAATGCAAATTAAAATATTTTTTAATTGCAGCTCCCAACACTACTTTTTGAAGCATGCAATGGAAATGCTAAAATAGATGTAGGAGAAGTAATGGCAGAACTGGAGGTGGAGTTAAAAGAGGGATCAGCCTAGAATCCTTTTATAGGCACAAGTGAACTAAGTTCAACCCTCTTTGAATTCTATTGACCTTTATCTAAACCCAAGGAGGTATTAACCATTAGTTAAGAAGATTCTTGTGCATAGGCATAACTAGCAGTTAATTAAATTAGTTTAATTAGACCTTCATATGTGGAGTAAGTGGCTACCAACTTTCCTGGCTTCAAATGGGGTCAATGGCTATTAGCTTTCATGGATGTGTGCCTGTCTGTGAAAACCATCTGCTGTGTAGTTGGTTGGTCATTGTGACAACAGACTGCTGGATTAGATGGGCCAGGAATGCAATCCAGTAGGACATTGCTTATGTTCTTGTTCTTCTTCCATGTTTCATCCATTTCCACTGCTTGCCTTTCAGCCTCTCCCATAAAACCAATGCTACTCAGAACAATCAGCTGTATTGTGCCATCCAGTTTAAACAATCCCATCATTAGTTATTCATCTTGCAAGAATTAGCATATATGTCACACCCTAAGAATGGGAAGATACACATATGAAAAACACAAAGACACAAAAGTAAAAGGAAAACGTTCTCATTCCCACCCTCATAAGATTTAAAAGGAGGCAAGCAATCTAGTTCTGGAATTTAGACAATCATTCATTGACCCATACCAAGTAAGGAGCACAATGGCATATACATTACTGGGTCAGATCATTCTAATAGTGCATGTTCTCAGCTCAGTGGCTTTCACTGTCATTCAGAGCTTCAAAGCAAACATTGCTATTTTGTTAGTAGAGACATGCCTACAAGAAAGAGCACAGGCATTTTTAGCCTTGTCAGGAGTTTCTTTGTGTACTTTATGGAGCCACCATTGTTTAAAATGCCCCAAGACTGTGCTATTCAAAAATACTCCTTTGTAGCTTTCATAGATTACAACCCTCTACTACAATATATATTGGTAATGTTCTTCCTGTTTCTGAATCTGTAAAATCCAGAGTTATTGTTTTAATATTATTCAGGCAGAACATCTAAGAGAATTTGAACTATATTCAGTACAAAGTCATACAAAATGTTGATAATACATGGGTATAGTTAAGCCAATCACAGGGTCCCGGTACTTATCTTTTTTTGTGATTACATAAACAGCCTTTCTCACAGAATCTGGGTTTTTTTTTATTTGCACCAGACAATGAATAATCAAATAATTGCATAAAAAGTAGGCATACCAGCTTTCTGACAAAGAAAGAAAGAAATAAAAAAATGTGACACTGAACAACAGTGAATGCTGCATTAATTATTGTTCCATATTCATATTTTTACATTTCTGTTAATTCTAGATTGGTGAACATCCTGTTTAATGTTTTAACTAAGAATTTACTAAACTTTAGCTATTTTTTTAAAGAAAGAAATGTGGCAAAAAGCACAAACAATAGAACCAATAATTCCCATTTCATTATTAGCATTAGCAGTGATCTACATGAGTAAAGATTGTGGATTGATAGCCAGTGAATGATTGTACTTAAATTTTTTAGACCGCAGTCCAGTTTTATATCCACTTATCTGGGATTAACTCCCATGAACTCAGTAGGAAATATCTGAGTAAAAAGCTCCTAATCAGAATTGATGTAGGAAAGTGCTTAATAATTACAAACTAAAGCCAAGATTAAATGTATCCCATAGATCTAGACTATAATCCACTTATATACAAAGTAAAGTTTGAGATCAAAGCCATAATGAAACTTCAACTCTATGATTTTAGAGGAATGTTTAACTTTATAGGAACATTGTTACACATTTAGATATGAAAGGAGATTCATTTGGCCATTAAGTAATCAAGTCATAGCAGATTATATAATATAGGAGCTGACCACTTAAACAGGTATTGAATTCTTATGCGGCTTCTTTAGGACACCTTCCTCAACCCTTTCAATCTGCATGTAATTTGTCAAATTATGCTACATTTTCCTAATTATTGTTGTTATCCATTTATTTTAAATGCATATGGCTTTCTGCATTACTCTTGGATTGGAGCTATTATCTATCTGTACTAAACACTAAAGGAAAGAAAGAGTGAAGGAGAATCACTTGGAAGAGAGATGATGGAAGTAAAATTTATTTTGTTAATAATGTGAATAAACAAAACACTGAAGGAAACTGGAAGAACACAGACAAATAACATTGTCAATCACACTGCCAACAAAAGTGCATATAGTCAGGGCTATGGTTTTCCCAGTTGCAATGTATGGCTGTGAAAGTTGGACCACAAGAAAGACTGGGCGCCAAAGAATTGAGGTTTTTTTGAACTATGGTGTTGGAGAAAACTCCTGCAAGTCCCTTGGACTGCAAGACAATCAAACCAGTCAATTCTAGAGGACATCAACCCTGACTGCTCTTTAGAAGGCCAGATCCTGAAGATGAAACTCAAATACTTTGGCCACCTAATGAGAATGAAGGACTCACTGGAGAAGAGCCTAATGCTGGGAACAATTGAGGACAATAGAAGAAAGAGACTGAGGTGGCTGGATGGAGTCACTGAAGCAGTAGACATGAGCTTAAATGGACTCCAGAAGAGAGTAGAGGACAGGAAGGCCTGAAGGAACGTTGTCCGTGGGGTTGCAATGGGTCGGACATGACTTCGCAACTAACAACAACAAATTGCCAATAAGTCAAGGTATTTGTCTTTCAGCACTATAATCACTAAAAAAAGGGTGAGATTCTGACAGAATTCCAAAGACATTTGTATGGTGTATGCTACATCTTCCTGCCATATTCTTATGGATTACATTAATTTTAATTCCAGCCCAGCAACATAAATACGATTATCTCAGCTTCATAGTCTTACCAGGATGGAGAATCATGCTCAGCTGCTGAATGGGAACCTTTCCTCCTCAACTATTTGGAAGTAACTGAATACACTACCCAACATGATTTTAGATGTTGGTAGGCAAATTGAGAGACCACCAATCAGAATAACAGACATGGAAGGGGCCTTGGGCGTATTCTAATTCAAGCCCTTGTCAAGCATCAATCTGCTTGCAGCAGATTCACTTAACAATGGTGGCAAGAAAGGTCATAAAATGGGGCAAAATTCACTTAACACATGCCTCACATAGAAACATAAATTTTGGGCTCAGTTGGGGGTCATAAGTCAAGGATTACCTGTATTAAACAGTGGAACAATTGGCCTCCAGAAGTTGTGACCAGTGGAGGTTTTTAAGAAGAAATTGGAAAACCATTTGTCTTCTTGAGCAAGGTCCCTTCCAACTCTTTTATTTGGTCAAAGTGTTCTGTTCTGTTATGTTCTGTTAAATGTGAGGTAGGCAGTTAGTTAAATTGAAATAAATAAATATATATTATAGTAATAAAATGAGACACACTTGAGAGAAACCTATGCTAAAGAAAAGATAAGGATGGTAATCATGCTTCATCCTTAAAACATACAGAAGCTCTGAAGATTTGGCTGTTTCACCAGCATTTGGACCAGAAGGTTAGACAAGTTCTTTTGTTGATTGGTTTTATGATTGGAATATATTATTTATCTTGAGCATCTGCTTGCTATTATTTGTAATTTTTGGTTTTTAATCTTTGACCACCTCCCAGAATCACCGCTGTGAGAGGAGTGGCCAAATACAAACAAATAAAAAACCTTTATAACTATTTTTTTCTGTGAATCTGTGAATCCTCTACAGCAGGGGTGGGATTCAAATTTCTTAACAACTGGTTCTGTGGTGTGGCCTAATTTGTGGGTATGGCTTAGTGTGGCTTGTAAATATTGAATTTTTTATTTAAAAAAGAGCAACTTTTATCCCAAAGCAGGCAGGCAGATTGAGTTGCTCACAGAATCACAGATTAACTTAGAAATCTATCTGTCTGCAATCGACTACCTGAGTCTGCACTGAAAAGCTTCAGTCCTAAGAAAGGTTCAGCTCTGCTTTTAAATTAGCTAGAAAGCAAGAAATCCAAGGATTTCCTGCTTTCTAGCTAATCTAAATCTCCTAGCAGAGCAAAACAGCTAATGGTCGGGGGAAAAAACAAAGGAAAAATAGCAACTTACAAAACCAGGCAAATTGAATGGCTTGTATGCCAGGTAAGGAGTGCATGGGTGGGGAGGGGCAGCACCAGCCAGAGGAGTGATTTGCAGGTTCTTCGAGCTGGGGACAATCATGTTTGCAGTGTTTGCAAGAAATCATCAGCTGGGCCACCTGGACAGCTGACAAGTGCTGCGCTCAGGTGCACAGCATTTGACAATCCTCATTTCCTGCTTTTTCAACCTCAGCTGTGCTGCACAATGCAGCTGAGGAGGGAAAAGCAGGGAATAAAGGACAGCCTAGAGTCCGGGCAGGCAGATGGGCCAAATACCAAACCAGTTTGATGTCAGCTGCTCTTTGCAGCTACAGGTTCTATAGAACCAGGCCAAACCAGTAGCATTCTACCCCTACTCTACAGGTTAGGTATCAAACACGTGGTGTCACACTGCCATCACATGATGTTTTACAATGTTTTTTCTCTTCACGGAACTGAGATAGGCATGGTCTGTGCATGACACATCCGGGCTGCAGGCCGCCAGTTTGACACCCCTGCAGTTTACAGAAATAGGATTGGGTTGTTAAAAAAAAAAACTACAGTTCTTTTTCTCTTGTTAAGTGTATTTTAAGATTGCCAAACCAGGTGTTACCAAATCTTAAATGCTTTAAGATTAGTTCCACAATTCAGGCGCTCCCAGATGTGTAAACTTTCACTTCTAGAATTCCCCAACCAGCCTAGCTACTGCTGAAAATTCTGGGAGTAGAAGTGCACATACCTGGAGAATTGCTGAAAGATTGGAAAAAGTTAGAATAGTATATACTTACTTCTACTTTTCTCTCATTAGGAAGAATATGAGAATAATGGGAACTTTTTTCCATACTGCTTAGGTATACAGTGGCAGGGAACTGTTCTTCTGATAAGAACAGTTGATAAGTTGATCTGATAAGAAAAGAAAAGAAAAACGAAAATAAAAGATAGTAATGTATATTGTCTTCCTTCTGTTAGTAATCTCCCTCCCCTATTTAACTAATTAAGGAAAATATAATGGTACACATTAGTCACTGGACTAAGTGCTAAACAGGGACTGCAGATCCTCTAAATGAAAGGTTTATTTTTTCTAACACACAGCATGCAAGATGGTGCAAGTTATTTTATTTCAACCATTGACTTAAACACAATAAATCTCTACAAGTCTCTGTTTCTCTTTCAAAAGCGCATCTGTTTCTCATGGAAATGCTATGGCACTGTTTAAGGCACCAGGTGTTTTTTATGATTATACTTAAGAACTAAGCCCACAATTTCTTATTTTAGTGCAGTTGTTCTCTTTAAAAATGTAGCATCGAAGAGTCCTTGTTTATTGTCATTCAGTTGTAACTGTTTTTTTTGGGGGGGGAAACAATACATCTCTACAAAGTTTTGGTAACAGAGCATCTTCAAATTGAATATATATATATATATATATATGTGTGTGTGTGTGTGTGTGTGTGTGTGTGTGTGTGCTGTTTAGCTTCCCTCG